>RJWM01001907.1:0-141107 GCA_004363535.1 Dasyprocta punctata | reverse complement strand
AACGCAGATGCGTGAAATGTGAATTTTAAAATATTTGTCTTCCTTCCAATTCGAATGATGTAGCAAATCCTCTATTAGAATAATCCTGTACTCCTGTAGTGGATTGAATTGTGTGTGTATGTGTGTCCCAAAAATATGTTCAAGTCCTAAACCCCAAACTTATGCATGTGACTTTATTTGGAAGTAAGGTCTTTGCATACGCAATCAAATTAATATGAGGTCATACTGGATTAGGACGGGTCTAATCCGGTGGCTGGTGTCCCAATAAGCAGAAGGAAATACGGACACAGACGCACAAGGAGACTGCTATATGGCAATGGAGGCAGAGATGGGAGCGACGCATCTACCAGCCAAGGATCCCGAGGTTTGCCAGCAGCGCCAGGAGCCAAGAAAACAGGCCTAGAACAGATTCTCCCTCTCATCCCCCACTTGGTCTCACTGAAAAAGCCAACCTGGCCATCACCTTGATTTCAGACTTCTGGCCTCCCAAAGCCTGTGAGAAAATCCATCCCTGTTGTTCCAAAGTACCCTGTCTGTGGGCAATTTATAACGATAGCCCTGAGAAAGTAATACAGCCCCAAACCCAAACCCCTGGAAAGGAGGCTGCTGTTTCTGTGGGCCGGTGTGCAGACTTTTTCTCTCTGAGTCAGTGGCAGCAACAGAGACTCAGGTGTCCCTCCACTCTCCTCCCCCATCCTGGGCCGAGGACGGCCCCCTGCTTCAGAGGATTGTGTGCCCCTTCTTATGGTTCAGATCTAAAATGGCCCCCAAACCTGAAGTGTTTGGAAGGTGAGTTAGTCATGGGGCTACTACAGAGGCCTTGCTGTTAGGAGGTCTCACCTGCTAGGGCTGGGTCACTGGGTGTGACCTGCAAGATTGTACCCTTCTTTCTCTGTCTCCTGGCTGCCATGACATGGAGAGCTTTCCTTTGCATCAGGCCCTTCTACCGTGCTATTTCTGCATTGGAACTGGTTGGCCATGGACTGAAACCCTCCTGGATCAGGCTCTTGAGGGAGGGGGTCTGTGATTCTTGGGGCTCAGTCTCTGTGGTGGGGCCCAGACTCCAAGGTGACCTACAGTGACCTTTGCCCTATGTGAGATCCTTGTGCACAGGATCCAGTCTCGCACTTTCCTGACCCGGTCCCCTGCTTCATCTTCATCCAGCCCTTTGGGTCTTGTCTTTGCTTACACTGTTCATACTTTGTTCACTGTAGACGGTGTTGCACTAATTTTGATTTCGTGAATGTACCTTCATGCCTGAGTTTTTGGCATACTTTTCCATTTTCACCCAAGAAAGTGCCTCCCCTAGCCCCAGCCCTGGACCCCTCCCACCTTGCCACAGGGCTGACCGATGTAACAAGTGAATAATTCAGAATGCACCTTCCAAGGTGACAGGGCACAAAAGACACTGTAGCTTTCACTTTGGTCTCTCATCACCAGCTGTGATAGAAACTCCTGACAATCAGCAGGGATACCAAGTGGCTTGGTGGAGAGGCTGGCAGTGAGAAGCTGAGACTTCAGGGCGACAGCCACTTTGGAAGGCACCGTGGAAGCAGGTCTTCTAGCCCATGAGCTCAGCCAACAGATGAATGAATGATTGCTCTCAAATCCTGACTCAAAGGAACCACAGAGATAATCAATGACCACTGCTGCTTTAAGCCCCTAAGATTTGAGGTTATTTATTCTATAGCTCTTTCGACTGACATAGTCCCCTCTCCTAGGATCCAGGGTGCCCTTCCCTCTGTCTCCCTGAACTGCAACTATTGGCTCTTCAGACTTACACCTTGGGGACTTGAAACACATCCCACCTCTTCCAGGGAGACTTCCTGACTATCCCTAGCTAGGTTAAGTGTCCCTTTCACTCTGCTTTCTAGCTGCTCTGAATGGCCTTTTAATCCTTGACTGGGCCTTGCTCTCTCTCTCACTTCAGAGTCTCTGTTCCCCCTGCTCTTTCCGTGGGAGGTCCCCCTGGTGTCCTCCCATTCCTTCACGCTCAGCACAAAGAGCCTTCTCTGACACCCTTGCTGGGCTGGGCACCTGTGGGTGCCTGGTGCACACCTCCATTAGGTCACATTCTGCTTCTGTGATGCTGCCTTCCTAACCAGGGTGAGCTCTGGGGCTGTGGCTGGTGCTGCAGCTGGGGCTGGCCTTACCATCCTAGCGCTGCCAGTGAGATGGAGAATACAGGTGGCTGTGTCGGGAAAGTTTGTGAGAAGAGTTGGTGGAGATCTCTGCACCAAAGATTCCAGAGCCTGGCTGAGCAGCAGAGCCTGCACAGAGCCTTGGGAAGGTGGACCTCGGAGTCCGGAGAGCAGACGTCTCCCTCCAAGGGCGGACTCCGGACAGACAGTCCGAGATGCAGACTGGGTTCGGTGTCAACAGTGAAAATGCAAACACAGAGGGGTGACAAGTGGAGCTGCAAGCTCAGCACGGGGCGGGGCGGGGGTGTGTGATTACTGACGTGGGGCCAGGGGGCTGGGTGGGGATCACGGCAGGCGGAGAGGTCCAAGCTCCAAGTTCATCCATTTGAGACTCCACCAGGCCTCCCACCTCGAGACTTGCCTAGTGCCTCGCGCTTCTCCCTTGAATCACTTCTTATCACGGTAGTTAAGTAATTCCTTGTATGATTTGTTTACTAGGGTTGGCCTCCTGAGTGTGAATTCCACAAGGGCTGGGGTCATGCCCACGTCCCCGCACCTCCTCATGCCTGGCACTTTGACGATACTCCATTATTATTTGTTAGAGGAAAGGATAATTGCAGAATAAATAATGTTTAACCATCCAACTTGCAGAGCTGTTCCAAAGAAAGTGGAGCAATTATGTGTGGAAATGAATGAATGTTGTAAGTGTTATAAAATAAAACCACTGACTAGAAGAATAAGCTGGTGAGTGAGTGAATAAAATAGTGGCATACACAGCTTGAGCAGGCAAAATCAGATTCTCGCTAAGAGAGAAAGGACCCAGTCACCATCTTCAGCTCCCGAGGCTCAGGTGGTCTGACATGCAAAGGAGGTGGTTCTCTATTTCTCTATCTCCCCCACTGCAGCAGAGAGCTGAACCCCTTTGCGGGTTTTTCTAGCACCTTCTATACCACCCACATAGCCAATTTCGGTCCTGAGTCCTCATTTCACTTCTTACCTCACCTCATTTACTGGCAAGGTATTGAGCCTCTGGGCCCGGTTCCTCTTTGAGGCGTCTCTTGCCAAGAGCAAGTGTGTGAGGGAAGCGGGCCCGCGTCCACGTCTCCTGCTCCGCCCTGCGCCCTGCATGGTGCCTCGCCCATGCTGCCCACCGCCGAGGACAGAGTCCAGGAGTGGAGGAGCTGCCTGTGGCTCTCCGTCACCTCCTCTTCCCCAGTGGACACGACCAGGGCCCAGCATTTCTGGGCGTCAGTCTTGCTGAGGAAGCCAAATGTGCCAAAGGTCAAGATTCCAGCGGGGTCGGGGTGGGAAAGTTACCATTCCCAAGGGACTCTGTAACAGGATGTCCCGACCCGGGACCACTGCTTTTCTCACGTTACGTGGCCAGATTTGTTTCCTGCTATTATTGAAAGTATGAAAAAGACGAAGACATTTATTTAATGGAGACAAGTGAAGGAGTGTTTGGCTCTGGACTTGGAGGAGGAAGGAAGATCATGGAACTAACTCCAGTCACAGGCCGGATCCACCTGTCTTTGCCGTCAGTTGGAGGGAACACCTCCACATCCTTGAACCTCAGTTTCCATTTTCTATTAAAAGCCATGGTGGAGGGATAATAGTAATACTGCATCAGAACATCCAGAGTTGCTCAGCGGATTGACCAGAGGGAAATGCAAACTGAAAAGTGCAATTCCAAACTGAAAGGTACTATCTGAGTTTCTTGCTTGCTTGCTTGCTTATTTATTTACTTATTTATTGAGATGGCTCACATGCAGTTCAGGCTGGCCTTAAACTCACTAAGGAGCCCAGGCTGGCCTCAAACTTGCAGTGATTCTCCAGTCTCAGCCTCCCATCTGAGTTTTCATCTTCAGTTTGGATGTCCTCCAACAATTGAGCACCTGCACCTCAACTTTCTCAGTTCTCAACTCCTCAGCAGCTCTGTGGCCTCCAGGAGAAAGCCCCCTTCCTGGCTGAGTTCAGGCTAATGGTGGGCTGTCCCCCAGCCTCCCGAACCCACCTCCCACTGGCTCTGCTCTAACGGGCTCCGCCCGGCACCCCCCCCCCATTTGGCACTGTTTTCTCTCTGTTGGGATCTCCTCTTCTGCTTTTTGCTCATCCAAACCCCCTCCCTCATTCCTGACACCTTCTTTAATCTGGTTTCTCCGTGGTCAAGTGATATGGTTCTCTGCAATTTTTGCCCCATGGTTCATAACGTATGGTCTAAAACTAGCCACCTTGCCCGCCTTTGGGAACTTGTTAGACATGCAAAAATTCTCAGGTCCCATTCTGGAAGTAAGAACTCTGTGGAGGGGCCTGCCAGGGGGTTCTCATGTACCATCAAGCTTACGAACCACTGGAGTACCCTGCCTTCCCAACTGACCAGGAGCTTCCTGAGGGCAAGGTGGCTCCCTAGGCCCAACCCAGAGCCTGGCATGCAGAGACCAAGGGTGACATAAAACAGTCTCATGGATGCCTAATGGCCATGAGCTGATGGGAACTGGGCCACTGCCTGGCAGGCACCCTTACCTTCCTGCCACCATACCTGGCCCTCAGTATTCCCCTTGCCCCTGACTTCCGACAGCCTTTTCCCCAAATGCACCCCAAACCTCAAGGCCTGTGTTGTCTGGTCTCCAGGAAGCCCCTCCCATCTCCACCCTGAGCCCTGTAATACCCTGGCCTCTCCCAATCTCCTTATATAACTGCTGCTGCTGCTGGAAACTTCCAGGCTTGTTTTTGGGCACACGCCTGGTCACATCTTCAGCAAGCCTGCCCTTAAACAGAGGGGTCCTCTTGTGCATCCCTCTCTGTGTTGTTTTGCACGAACATGGTTTGTATTAACAGGAACCCTTGCACAGCTGGTGTCCGCTGCTGCAGCAGCTCCTTGGCTGGAAAGTCACCCTCAGGTTTTGGCTGCCAAAGCAACTCACGCCACTTTCTGCTTCCCTGGCCTGAAGGGCAAAAGATGGGAAGATGAATGTCAGGCTTTTAGCAAGCAGCTGAGCTCTGTCCTCCAATGACTCTGAGCCTCAGAAGGGAGCTGGAGAGTTCACGCTCGTGAGCATGTAGGGAAGACTCTTCATGCCACCCAGCTTCTGCCCACTCCAAGCTGTCTTTGGGATTTGCTTTTATATTCCCTGTCCTTGATGTTATAGCTATGCATCCCTAAATCATCTCTCAAGCCTCTGGAGCTGGGCTGTCTGGAAGAATCCTGGCTGTGCTTCTCGGGAGAAGTTGCGTGCCCACTGCTCCTCACTCAGTCTTCTCACCCATGAAGTAGCCTGGGTAGTAGGTCTGAGCTGCTAAGGTCATCATGAGACTAAATCAGAGAGTGCCAGGAACAGAGCTCACACAGAGGAGCCCTCAAAGCCCTTTTCAGGAGGAAGGAAAAAAGGGGTAAGTGGTGGTTGAGTTGGCCCAGCGGCCAACTTCCTCCCAGCCTCCTCCAAGCCAGTCCCTGAATCCAGTATCACACATGATTCCTGGGACCAAATTTCTAAACCTTTTAGCTTCAAGCATGAGAACTCCATGTAGCACTAACATGAAATTTCTGCTCCTTGCATTTGTTCTCTTTGCCTCCGTTGACTGAGAGAAAATGAATTCACTGGAGCCTTAGAAAGACTCAGTTTCATTTATTACAGTGGCACTCATATACATCTGAAATCTAGCCAGACGTGTATGTGCAAGACAAACTTAGCCTGTGAACATTCAAGACCCTGTGGTTTCTGGTTCAGTGCCTCCATGGGGACCAGTTTGGTCTTCATTCAGTGGAGTCTTAGTATAAGTCTAGCTCTCTTCCAGCATGAGCTCCTGTAGTATACCTTGCCAGGTAAGTAGTGCAATAGCCCATTTTGTAGATGAGAAACAGAGGTACTGATACCTACACTAGCTGCTCAAGTGATAGTAAAGTGTGAGTCAGGTGTGGGTGACCCCATTACCCATGATCTCCCCCCTACTGCACCCAGCTGCATGAGTGAATGCCCCTTGTCTATCTTGTCTCTGTGACTGGGAACTCGGTATTATTCAATGGTGGAGTAACCCAGCAACTCGATACGAGTTAATGTTTCCCCAACAGCCAGCATGTGTCCATGCTGCAAGAGTTAAATCTTTGATGCCTTGCAAAGGCTCACATGTTAAAAACCTGGTACCTAGCCTGGTGCTATTTGGAGGTGTACAGCCTTAAGGGGTGGTGCCTTATGAGAGGGCTTTAGGTTACTGGGGGGTGTGCCCCTAAAGGGGACTGTGGGAACTGGTCTCTTCCTCTTTCTCTCTTTTGCTCCCTTGCCCTGCAGTGAGTTGTTCTAACACATGTTCCCACCATGATGTGCTTGCCATTGCTAAAAGCAATGGAACCCCCTGTTATGGACTGAAATTTCCAAAGCAGTGAGTCAAAATAAGTATTTTCTCTTTATAAGGTGACTATCTCAGGTATTTATTACATTAATAGAAAACTGGCTAACACAGTTGCTTTTGTACCTGTTAGCTCATTTAATCCCCAAAGAATTCAATTAGTTGAATTCAATTAGTTGAGTCAGTTCTCAGAGAGGTTGAATAACTTGTCCAAGGTCACACTGTTAAGAAGTGTAGGGACTGGGACCAGATTTATTTTGGCAGCACATCTTCAATCATGCCTTCCTTCCCCCTCATGACATTATGGGTACTGAAGAACAACCTTTAAAACCCTAATTGCCCAGGGCTTGTCTTACACTTGGGACGAGAAGTGATCAGTCTCCCCATAGAACATGTTTAGGGTCTCCAGATTGAAGGAAAGTGTAGGCAGGAAAGTGGATTTGAAAAAAAAAATCTCAATTTGAAAGTAATTTTTAATGTGCCAGATATTGCAAACCCAATCCAATGCACAGGTTTATTATACAGAAGGCCAAAATGTCCTAATCAGGCATTCTCATTTTGCAACAAGAACGAATAAGAGCAAGCCCAGCAAGCACGACTCCCAGGAGCTAAGAATGTAATTGTCTAATGTGACATATAATCAGCTAAGGTCTTGTCTTAGATGCTTTAGCTGACCAAATGGCTTCTCTTGTCTCCAGGGGACAATAATCCCTGCGGAATTCTCCTTAGCACAGATGGGATTCTGCACAGATAACGGGTTTTATTGCTTGAAAGCATTTTGCTTTCTGTACTGCTGTTCCCAAGAAAGAGCTGGATGCCCTGCATCTGTCCCTTATTCCGAATACCTCTAGAGCAACTCACAATGCGATGCGTTGGCGCAGGGGCAGATGGGGGCAGTGTGTAGGAGGGAGAGCATGGTGCTGGACAGAAACTCGGCGCCCTTCCTCTTTTGTGATTCTGAGCAGGTCCCTCGACATTCTTAGCTTTGGCTTCCTGTTCTATAAAATGGGAAAGCATAACGGTGCATCCAATGGCCTAGGCTGGGGAGGTAGCTCAGTGAGAGACCACTTGCCTAGCTTATGTGAGGCCCTGGGTTCAATCCCCAGCACTGCAAAAGAAATAACTCAACAAAGTTTGGGGCCAACAAGAACAATGGCTTCAGGCATGGCTGTTCAGTCAGCTCAGTGTTCCTTGTGGAGTATCTCTTTGATCAAATTACTTCCTTTCTCAAAAATGATCATCTACTTTCTGTCTCTTTGAATGTAATCTAGATTCTTCAACCCAGCCATCACAGTTCTCATTTTGCAAAGTGCCTTTTCAGCTGATTTTTCTGCCATCCAGAAAGCCACTTAATAAATATTTCAAGAAAAGCAAAATACAACAAATCTTTCATTGTTCGGCTGAAAATCTTGGCCCTGTTTCCAAGAAGCTCAGAAGCTAACTGGAAGCAAAAAAAGTATCAGAAAAAGGAGGATCATAGCATTATTTCTTAATTTCCTAAATGCTTAAATCAAGGGGCCACCAATCCAGTCCTGATTCTGACCCACATCTGGAGGACCTGTACCCTGTGACATTCAGAGGATGCTGCTCAAGGTAAGTTACAAATCGGTGCTAGAAGCTGCTGACAGAAACCCCCGGGCTGGTGGGTGCTGGCCATCTAATGAGGATACAGGGCAACTACTGTGCAGGCTTCTGTTTTCTCAACCTATGCCTATTGCCAACAAGCAGAGAGGATGTCAAAAATGAGAGGGGTTCATGTGCATGCGTGCGTGCGTGCGTGTGTGTGTGTGCGTGTGTGGTGGACAAAGGGTGAAAATAGCTGCTGGCTACCTAACGTAATGACAAAAGAAATAAACTTTCACTGGCAAAAGTGAGGGTATCCAAGACCTTGCATCGTGTGGCTTAGCTGGGTCATTTAGCCACACAGAGGACTGTGTGGACTGTCCAGGAGCCTGGTGCAGACTGGACACTGTGCCCACATCCTTGGCACCTGTGACCTGATCCCTCTGTGGTCCCAAGTGCAGTTGTCCACCACCAGCAAGGATTTTCAGTTTGCCTGATGTTCACAATCTGGACAGAGAGTTTGTTTCCACCCACGTGTACCAGCTCTGGGGGACTCTCAAGTGGCAGACACTCAGCTTTCTCCAAGGAAATGCCAGAATTGGTGCAGGCCGTGAGGGCTGCCTGGGAATGAATGCCTGCTTCCTGGATGTCTCTACGAGGCAGAGTTTGGACAGATTTGCTTCCTTTATAACCTGACTGTGAGGTTCGGGGAAGGAACTAATCCTGCTGACTTTACACTTTACAGAGCCTATGCCTTTCTACCAAAACTAACCTGACATCGTGTATGACAATGGTTCTAGGTCTGTCAGTGAGTTACAGGGACCTTTACTAACGGTCATTTACAGGACGTTTACTGTTGGCTGGGATGTGGTTCCTGGGACTTGACAGGAATACTTCCATGACATTTGGATGTAGGAAATGCCACACCGATGTATATAAATTCCATGAAATCTGTTTCAAGAACTCCCCCCTCATAAACTGGGCAATAATAACAGTATTGGTCATTCAGTGGACCTTCCTTTTTCCCTCTGTTGATGCTGTAAGCATGTCAGAGGGCTTAGCCACATGATGGGCAGAGCTAAACCCCTCATGATGGCCGAGGCAGGCACCTCTGGGGTAGACCTGCCACCTGGCCTCCTGCCCTGGGCAGGAAGGCAGTGCGTTCCTCAGGTCCCCCTTGGCTTTAGTGAATCCTTTAGTAGTGCCTGTCATTTTTATTTAGTATCTTTTGCTTCCCGGGAAGTGAAGGACCTTCAGAGAAGATGCCTTGGGCCCTCCTGGTCTACTTCTGAGAGGAGAAGGTGAACACAGCGTTTTCCAGCACTCCCAACACAGCTGGGTTTGTTTCATTTCATCTTTTAGCCTGATTTTCTGCTGTCCTCCTGCAGAACATTTCATCTCCCAGTTACACCCACCCAGGGCAACTCTTTCTTCCTCTGCCCTGTAGGAGTAGCACATCACTATGCAAATTCATTTGGCCCCAGGGCCTTGAGCCATAAAAAGCATTTAGTAGGCAGCCAGGAGTCAATTTCCATGGAGCGTTTGGACAGCGATGTAACCACTGCTCATCAATTTCCAGTCCAGGCAGCCAGGCTCTCCCAGTACCCACATCTGGAGTGAGAGAGTGACAAGTGGATTCCGGAGCCCAGCCCTGCCTCCACCCTCTGCAGTCCAGCCTCGGCTGCCAGCAAGGACACGAGAGGTCTTTCTAAACTCCCCCCCACACACACACGCACGTACACACACGCACGCACACACCCGCCATTCCTCTGACTTACTCCTGCATTTCCGGCAGTGTGAAATTTGACAGCTAAGGTGGACAGGTGTCAGCCTCCCCCATACCTTCCTCACCGAAGCACCTCTCTCCGTGGAGCCTGCCCGCCCCACTCCCTGCCCCTCCCATGCCCAAGGCACAGAAACCCCAGCCCCAGGGTGCCCGCTGTGTCTTGGGGCAGATGGCTCACCCTCCACCTCCTCGTGCCTCGTTTATTGGACTTCAAGACACATTTCTTTACTGTGGTATCTGCACCACACCAAACATCTGGAGGAAAACCAGCAACAATCTGCCAGGAATTTAAATGTTTATTCTGCACTGTAATTTTGAAAACCAAATCAGGGCAACTTAACATCTTCAGCCAGTTGCTTGGTGGTACGCAGACTAAGCCAATATATAATCCCATGAAGGTCGTGCCTCCTCGCCCTCTCCCTAACCAGGCACGTCATCACTCAGGCACCCAGACTCCTCTCTCTTCTCAGAGGCTCATAGACCCGGTCTGAGCCAGTAGCACAGCTGTTCAGCCTCAGTGGGGCTATGATAGAACCCAAGAACCAAGGCTTTTGGAGCAAGAGGGATGCTAGTGGTCCATGGGGGTCTTCTCGTCTGCATTTGTCTTGGTCTTTGTAACCCACCCAGGTGCCTCCTTTGCCCATTAGATCTCAACCCTCCTATCATCTCCAGCAATGAACACCTCAGGCTTATGACTCTGCTCAAGCTTTTGAGATGACATCACCCAGAAGGCAGAAGGGCCACCCTGCCTGTCATGAGCTAGCAATCACTCCTCAGACCAGATGGGGCCCCCTTTTGCTCTAGAAGTGAAAGCTCATCATAATGGATGGAAGACTGAAGGACTGGGTCATTCGAAGGATGAAATCCTCATACTTTAAGGAATCAGCGACTTGAATAAAACTCTAAAGAAAGCATAAGTCCAAGGAGTGGTGCCTCCTTTCTTCCTTCCACACTTAGAAGAAAAATCTTTGCTGCTGTCTGGCACTAAGGGAGGTTCTGAGCACAGTGCTACCGCTTCCCCTTCTCAAGGGGTGCAGCTGGCCCCACTTCACAAACATCTGCCTTTTCAGCTTTGCTGAAGCCCCTCTTCCTGCGGGCTGCCCTCTCTCCATCTCTCTGTCTGTCCTTCAGACAGAGCTGGCCTCACAAGACACAACGTGGGCAGTCCCACAAGAAGGCCCCGAGCTTGGTTCTTGCTCTGCTGTTGCCATCTTGAAATTCTTGGTCATTTTATCTTTGATGGTGCATTTTGTAGGTGTTGTCCAAGGGGATGGTGGAGCCTGCAAGTGAGCAGAGGAGGTGAGCCACATTCACTAACAGTCTCTGTGATTCTCCTGAGCATCGACTTCTGGGGACCTTGCGATGTGGGACACTGGGGTGTCGGGGAAACTCGGTATGAGTAGTGGTGTAGTGTATTGCAATTAGGACTGAGTAATAGCACCCAAACCACATTTGCCAATCAAAGTAGAACTGGTTCCCAGTGCCGAAGGAGGGCCACAACATTCTGAGCAACATGAAAGAACAGAAGCCTTTCTAACTTATGCAACTTCCCTGGATGAGCCAACAACGTATGCTGGAGATGATAATAAGGAAAGAAGAGGAAAAGGAGGGCAAGCTGTGCTCCTCTTCCTTTACGCCTTTCCTTCCCCACCAGTGAACTGAAGGCAGACTGTGCACAAGATGTGTGTTCATGCTCTGTAGTTTCCATGCCTCTGGGAAGAACAAAACACATGCACAAACAGGGCTCTGAAGTACAAGTTGTGTGATTGGGGGGTTTTGCATACAAATTAAATGTTTTTATGTTTGCATTCAAAATTACCCTTGCATAACATAAAATTCAAATAGTAAAATGCATGCTAATAATTTGAAAGTTTTACCTTTACTTACTTAGAATGACATTAAATAGCTAATAAACAGAATAACACGTTAAGAGAGATAAAAGAAAGGAAAAGGCTTTATACATATGAAGCAGCACCTTTAGTGATACTTTTCCCTGTTCTTTAATTAGGGGCCCCAATTTTTATTTTGTACAAGGTCTCAAAATTGTGTATCCCGGGTTGGGGGTGTAGCTCAGTGGCAGTGCTTGCCTACCATGCATGAGGTCCTGGGTTTGATTTTAAATAAGAAAAGCAATTATATGGCTTGTCTTGTCTTCCAAGTGCATTTGAGCAACTCCTGCACTCCCAAGACCACTTCATCCTCCATCCATTGCCTTCCCTTTGAACATGAGACCAAAACATCCCTTTCATTCAACAAACCTGCTTGCCTTCCCTCTGTCTGTCATCTTTTTCTCATTGTTATCTGTCTACTTTATAGGATTATTAGGAGGCTCCCATGTACTTTGCAACTGGAAACTGACTGTTGGAAGATGCCAAGGTTATGTTTGATGTGAATTATGCTCAGTAACTACTCAATAAATGCATGCTCAATGCCAAGGACTGGGCTGTATCCTGGAAGCTATTTATCAGCCACAGCAAGTGAGCAAGCATAGAACAGCATGTTGGTTACTTTTCTCTTGTTGCTGGGACAAAATACCCGACTCCCAAAGTTAAGGAAGGAAAGATTTATTTAGCTTACAGTTGGTGGAGGTTTCAATCCATAGTCTGCTGGGTCCAAAGCAGGGTGACACATAGGAGAGGGCAACAGTTCATGGTGGCAGACAATAGCAAAAGGAACAAGAGCACAAAGGGAGGAACGTAGAGAGAAGACTCTTTCCTTCTCTTACATTGTATGTAGGCTTCCTACCCTAGGGTGGTTGTAGCACTCACACCCATAATCCCAGCATTGGAGCATGAATCGATCACAAATTCTAGAAGCCTGCCCCCATTCCCGTATGAGGCTTTGGGGGGACATCCAGACACAAACCATAACAAGCAGTAAGTCAATCAATGTTTGCTTGCTGACAAAGGTCTGGTTTCAGTGCTTTACCAGGAAACCCCTTCTCCATGGAGGACATAGGCAAGCTCAGGAAGAGTACAGGTGGAATAAACAACTTACCTGAACACCTAAATTGGAGCGTTCGTGCCTTCTCTTCACCCATGACCTCTCTCAGGTGTTCCTTGTGGTCTGGGGAAATTCATTCCCCCTATCTGAGGGTGGACTTAGGACTACAGCCAAGCCAATCAGCACATAGCACCTTTCTGGGCCTGGCAATTGATTTGGGGCCAGCCTGAGACCCATGCTGACCTACTACTGTGGCTTCCGCTAGGAGTGAGGGGTCCTGAGGAGATGTGGTATGGGATTGCTGCGGTGATTTCTGATGTCCTGAAGGTATGGACTGTGGGAGGCAAGCTGCTACACTACTGAGAAAATAGTAAAGAGAATAAGAGAATGGCACTAGGGCCCAATGCCACTGAAAATCACTAGATCGAGTTGTACCTGAAGCCTATATGGTTATGGAATTTTCATGTATATGAGCCAATAAATTTTTTTTTGAAATGTGTTATTGGGTATTTTTGTTTTTTACCATATAAACAGTATTGACCAATATAACAGAATAATTTAGGATGCACAGAGGCATGCCTGGAAGGCAGGTCTCCTGACTCCTACCAGGTTGACCATGGTAGTCATCCCGTCTGAACCAGTAATGGTCACAATAGCAGGTGTAGTGGAAAGCAAGGGAGCAACAGCAAATGTAATGGAGATTGTGCATTCTTAATACACTGGGAATGAGCCAAAGATTCCAGTTTTTCTCCTGTCTGGGCCAGTGACACCTGGTCCATACTTCCCTGTGGAAGGGATGATGAATCATGGATTCCCAGAGGAACTTAGGGGTGCTGTGTGCTGCTTACCCCACCTGCCATTTGGACACTGCAGGCCTCATAACCTGTACGCCATAGCAGGGAGCATTCACCCAGCCAGTGTCTGCCAAGGTAGTGCCCCTGAGTATGGGCCCGGAGGCTTCCCAAGGACACCAGGAGGGAAGAAGAGGCGATCTGCCTGGCAGTGCACCGCGGTTAACTCAGGCACAGTTCGTACTCAGTGGCTCTGAGCAACAGGCCAGAGCTCCCTCCTCCTTGCCTTAATGAGCACAGTCTGGAGACAACATCAGCCCCTAGTGTCCTGAAGGGATGAAACTAGGAGAACTAGGACACACCAGTCCTCTTACATCTGGGCAGATCAGGTGGGGAGAGAGCACGGGATGCAACCCTCAAGCGTACCAGCTTGGCCCCTCCAAGCCATTGATCTCCATGTGCAGCAGCCTCCCTCACCCATGTGAGGCCAGGTATTTGGGGCAGGTGCTGGGGAGGTGGGGAGAGCCCGCATAGTGACCTGTTTCCTCAAGCTGCCTGGAGGGGCTTCTCCCTGCAGACCTTCAGCTGTATGGGTTCAGCATGTCTGGCTGGGAAGACCCTGATGAGGCTGGGGGAAGGAGCTCTCATCAGCTGGAGGCAGGGAGCTTGCAGAGCTGACACTGTGAGACGGTCTGGATTTGGTGATGGGCAGCTCAGCAGAAAGTAGGCAGCAACAGAGAACCCCTAAGGCCTGACTGGTCCTTAAGGCTTGAGGCAGATGCAATAGTCCCAGGAGCTCCTTCCTTTCAGTAAGCAAAGATTCCTTTGGTTCTTTTGATTAGCCCCATAGCCAGGTTCTTTGACTTCTTCTGGGCTCAGTTTCCCTCTCTGTATAACGGGCCTGTAACCTGATAGACTTATTTAGGGCATTTACTTAGATCATGGGCCTGGCACAGAAAGTGCTCTTCAGCTGGGGAATCCTCTGGTTTGTTGATTTTCCACCCTCTCTGTCTCCATGAGCGTCTACCTCGGGCCGTGTGTCTATCAGCAGGGACCAACTCTTCCCCAGGACATTCCTGACTGCAGCAGTAATGCTGCCAGCCCCAGGCACCCGAGTGCACTACAGGGCAGGCTCCCCACACCTGAAGGCATAAAGACCAGCTCCGGGATCCGGGCTCAGTGGGGAGGTGGCAGGCAGTGGCAGCCACAAGCCTGGCCTTCCGTGAGCGTGGGTGCGGCGGCGGCAGCAGCAGCAGGTGTTGACAGGATGAACAGGCAGCGCCACCACATCAAGAGAATTACAGAGCCGGAAGTTAAAGCCCGGCTCTGTAGTCAGATGAAGTCTCTCATGGCCCGGAGGGCCACCTCTCGGTTGCAAATCCTTGGGATCACGCGGGTTCCTGTTCCATCTGGCTCCCCGGGGCTGTGGTGAGGATTGTAGGGCTGGGTCTCTGGCACCCGGGGAACCCTCTGCTACAGCCCAACACCATGTGTCACACACCGTGCACATGCACTGTCCCACCTGCGCCTCCCTGAGCGCCCTGAAGAAGGCAGCACAAACAAAGACACTCACGAAAGAGAGCTTCCAGAACTGCTTCAGAGGGAGGCAAGAATGATGGGCTACGTGTGTTCAAAATGAAAGGGAGTATACTGAGGAGGATTAATGACAATGTGTCTTTTACTGTAATACATTTTTAGAAAATGTAAATATCCCCTGTATTTTTCCAAAATACCTCTACAATGCAAAGAGTTCCCGTTTAAGTAATTGGCATATTTATCACCTCAAACACTTAACATATGTGTTGGGACGTCTAGCATCCTCTGTAACTATTCTGATGTACAGTAAGTCCCTGACTTACAAAGGAGTTCCATTCCGGAAGAATGTTTGTAAGTTAGATTTGTTTGTAATCTGACAAAGTGAGTCTTACACAGTACACCTGTGACTCGCATACAGTACACCTGTGCAAGTCTGCAACTTGAGTTCGTAAGTCGGGGACTTACTGT
This sequence comes from Dasyprocta punctata, assembly GCA_004363535.1. Taxonomy (NCBI): domain Eukaryota; kingdom Metazoa; phylum Chordata; class Mammalia; order Rodentia; family Dasyproctidae; genus Dasyprocta; species Dasyprocta punctata. The sequence goes on along the minus strand of RJWM01001907.1, from coordinate 125,535 downwards.
ATACAATATGTTACTGTAAACTTTAGTCACTCTGCCACACAATGGAGCACCATGATTTACTCCTCCTACCCAGAAGGAGTGAATGTGAACCCATCACTCAGGGTCCTCTCCTCTCTGCTGCTCTTCCAGCCTTGGGTCATTGCCATCCTACTTCTACTTCTCTGAGAACAACTGTTTTAGATTCTGAAAATGAGTGAGATCCTAAGAGAGTCGCTCGTCTGTACCTGACTTATTTCATCCCTTTCAGCAGACGCCCATCACTCCCAAGCTGGTGCGCAGGCATATTTTTCATGACCACTCAGACACCGCCTGGGTGCTGCTTCAGTAGAGGACCAGCTCTGGTTGGGCTTGCAGTAGCTGTGTTCAGAAACAACTGCCCTTTTCTCTACCCATGGTCAACCCTGCTGCTTCCTGAGGCTGTGCTGTTAAGAGCTCACCCAGACGTGCAGCACAGTCCAGACGCGTGGCGTGCTCTGCTGCGGGCTGTCTTTGACCAAGGGGAGTTGGGAGCTCACGGACAGAGGTCCCTCTTGTCCTGGGAGTACGGCTCCCAGACACATTCTGTAAGGCTGCAGTGGATGGGACACCAGATGCCCACAAAGATGGGCGACTCAATCGTGTGCCCTTGAGCTGAGTTTCCTGTCTTCTTTCCTTGGAGTCCTTGGTGACAGTTTCCAGATAAAGAACCCGTGTGCCGACTTGTGGCTCTGGCCCCAGGGAACCTGAATTGTGATCCCATATGATCATGCTGAATGCACATTTTTTTTTTCTTGAGACAAAATTTTTAAATATGTGTTTGCATATTTGAGTTGTATAGGTGTAGCTTTGCTATTGACTAAATACCAACCACAGTGACAGCACAAGGTCATTATTACGATATTTGACTCCTTTTTCTCAACAAAAAGAAACGATAATGTTTGAAGTGACAAATACACATTGTAATCTGATACACATTGTTTGCATGGATCAAAATGCCACATTGAATCCCATAAATATGTACAATTATGTGGCTTTTTTTTTTTTTTTTTTGCAGCACTAGGGATCAAACCCACAACCTCACGCCTGCCAGACAGGCGCTTAAGTCACTGAGCCAAACTCCCAGCCCTAGTTTTTTGAGGCAGGGTCGCACTATGTAGCTCAGGTCAGCCTTGCGCTCGCGTTGTAGCCCAAGCCGGCCTCGAACTCACAACGTTCCTCCTACCTCAGCCTCCCGAGTGCTGGGATTAAAGGCATGCGCCACCACACCCGGCTATGTGGCATTTTAAAAATTTGTTTTTTTAAAAAAAATCACTGCTGCTTTGAAAATTAAGATACAGAAGAGCGTTGCTTGAGTTCTTTCAGTCCTGAGGAGCTCCATCATTTCTTTTCTTGTCTGCCAGTGATTTGTTGCCTGTTTACTGTTGTTGAGTACTAATGTTTCTTGAAGACAAAGAAGAGTGAAATCTTGTCCCACTAGGTGCTGCTCCCAAGCGAAGGCCAACGTACAGCCTTCCCGCCCTCCTCACCTTAACTCCTGTGATTTCTCCCAAGTCCCTGCAGCCCAGCACCTGAGCCGCCTCCTGTCACCAACTCTGATTGGCAGGGCTGCTGCCCAAGGCACTGCATGGAACAGGCGATCTGTTCCTCAGCAAGAGCCGTGATTGGTTAGTGATTACACAGATTATGGCTATGGAAGAGGAGTGACCGGCCATATACCACTGTTTGCCTTTCTTCTACTGTGCTCTACTCTCTGCCCACTGCCAAACCTGCCAAGCTGGCATTGTTAATGGGGTTCAGAGCCCTGGAACAGAGCAGGAAGGGACTTGCTCCCTATAAATAAGCCCCACCATGTATCTCTTGAACCTGTATCAGGTAGCATCTCCCTGGTATGGAAGAAATAGCACTATCAGTGTTATCGGACCTGGGGGGCTCTGGATGCCTTCACTGTAGGAGTCAGTCTATTTGGGTTGCTATAACCAAATGCCAGAAGCTGGGTGGCTTACAAACACCAGAAATGTATTTCTCAGCTCTGGAGGCTGGGAAATCCAGGATGAAGTTGCCAGCAGGTTTGGAGTTTGGTGAGGCCCTGCTTTCTGGTTTATAGATGGCATTGGTACCCCAGTGTGAAGGAGGATATAAGGCTAGTAGTCCCATTTGTGAGGGCCTCACCCCTTTTTCAGCGTCTTCAAAACAAAGAAGGGATAACTGTGGAGGCCCACCTGGACGATTCTCCTTTAACAAAGAGCAATTATCCCCATTTTGACTAAATCCAGCCCCATCTCCATGTTCTGATATGTGTGGGGCTGGCTAGGCTATGTCCTTTTCCCTTCACCTGGCTCTAAGCAATGTAAATCGGGCTGGCTGAGGCCCTGTGTAATCTTTAAAGCTAGGCGACAGTGGCTCTTTCCCTGACCCATGACTCCCAAAACATGGCTGAGCCAGGCAGGATGAAGAGCCAGGGTTCCAGGGCTGTCAGCTGGGTTTGAGCCTCAAGATAAGAGCCTATGATTCCCCAGAGCAGAAAAGTTTGCACATCAGAGCTGAAGCACCTGTCCCCAAAACACTAAATGCTACCTCAGTTGTGTTATGCAGGTTGGTCTTTCTGCATATCCTTCTCTCTGCATATGGCAGAGGGGATTTCAGGCCTCCCACCTAGCCCAGCCATTTGCACAGTCACTCATCCTCAAGCCACTCCCTTCTTCACGAATTAATAAAATTCAGGCCGGGCCCTGGGTGAAGGCCTTTGTTTCGATAAACCTTTATCCTTGCTGAATTTAGACCCCCTTGACTCCCCATAACTATAAATATGTCTTAGTGTCTTTATTTTCACCATTGATTGCACTGAAAGTGGTAGATTGGAATTAACTCTCTAGAATTCCAATAACTTTTCCGAGGGATTACAAACATAATCTTCCCGGACTGTGATGAGGATGGAAAGGGCTGTCTGTTCCCACCCTCAGGCCCGAAAGCCTGCTCAGGGCTCCCACATCCCAACGCCATCACACCTGGGGTTTGGTTTCAATATAAGAATTTGGCGAGGGCACAAAATACTGTGTTCAGAGCAGCAGTAGAGGCCATAAACCAACCTTAAACTGAGAGCAGAAGGGACTAGCCATACTGGTGAGGCCATGCTGCCACAAGCTCATGACCCTCGGGCTGAGATCTGTGAAGCTCCTCGGAAGAGCACTGGCTCTGAGCTCAGTCTGGGATGCCCAGCCCCCGCCCCACCCTGCCCGGTGACTCAGGCCGGTCATTCACTCTGCCCAGTCACCATTTGTTAGTGCTGTGTCATTGTCACTCAGTGCTTCTTTTTGTGAACACCCATTCACTCTGTCTTCCCTTCCTTGAGGTGGGGGCCCTTGTTCACCCATGAAGGGGGCCTCATGGTTAGCGTCTGACTCCTCCTAATTCCCGGCAAGGTAGTGAGATGCCTCTTTGAAGATGGCTGTGCCTGGCACACAGTAGGTGCTCAGAAGTGAAGACCCTTCCCTTCCCATTAAAGCCTGCTTGGGGCCGTCACCGAGCAGGAAGCACTTCTCAAGCAGCCAAGGTTGCTATGAATGTTAAGAATTAGTGTGATGAGCCTCAGTACACTCTAGGATGACTTGAGTCCAGTGTTAGCCTGACCCTCAGTTTCTGCAGGATCCTGAGGGGGATTTTTGAGATGATAGAAGAGTAGTGGTTATTGTTATTGCTGTGGTGGTTGATATTGTCATATCTTTGCTGTCTCCTGCTTACCGAGTGTCTACCCTGGCTGCTTTACTGCTGCTGTCCTACTCAACCTCCCAGTAACAGCCCCAGGGAGGTGACGCTGTGAGAAGGCTGAGAGGCAGGGGACACTGAGTGGTCAGAGGGAGGGTGGACCTCTGAAGTGGACTCTGGCTCTGTGAGGGCTTCCCCCAGGTCACTTTCTGTCAGACGCCTTTCTGTCACCACACAGCGATTCACCCACTGTCCCCCGCTCCCACTGCTCCGGGTCCTCCCATGGGACGGACACAACTTCAAGGATGCATCCGGTGGCCAACAACACATGAATTCCAGTGTCCTGGATTAGAATTCTTATCCCATTGTTCCTCAGGCCCACAGCCCTGGGCACCACACAGCGGCCTGCTGAGCCCAGTTCCTGTACCTACAGGGTAGGGTCACACCACCGGTCACCTCACTGGCTTCAGTCTCACCCCAACTTTGTGACTGTTCTTTCCACAGACATGACCAGGACGGTATCCATGAAACTCACGTTTACAGATCCCATAGCAACCACTGAGAACACGTGAAAACGCAGAACTTGAACTTCTGATGACCTGGAGGGCTGAACCGATGTGACCCCAGCCCTCTGTAATGTGTGCCCTGCTCCCTTCTGGTACCAACATGTAGACATGCTACATGTGAACCAATGGGTTGCCATAAAAGTGGTTCTTGTCCCATCTTTGGTTTGTTTGTTTTGGGACAGGGTCTCACTATGTAGCCCGGGTTGGCCTCGAACTCATGGCAGTCCTCATGCTTCAGCCACCTGAGTGCTGGGATTACAGGCAGGAGACACCATCCTACTTTCTGCCTTTGCCTTTACCTTTTGGCTATTGTGAATAATGGTGTTATGTGTTTGGGTGGGCAAAAACCCTTTCTGAGATTTTACTTTGCATTCTTTTGCCTATCTACCCTGAAGCAGAGATGTTGGCTCGTGTGTAATTCTATGCTGAATGTCTTTGGGGAGGCTCCGTGCCGTTTTCAGTGGCAGCTGCACCATTTAACATTCCTGCTGACAGCGCACAGGGGTTCCAGCTCCTCCGCACCCTCAGAGGCACTTGTTACTCTGTTTGACAGCTGCCGTCCTAACGGTAGTATTTCATTCTGATTTTGATTAACATTTCCTTATGGACAAATGATGTTGAACAGGCCTCCTCAAGTGGGACTCCTGGGCAGAGAAATTACTGTGAACGTTAGTGCAAAACCAGGGGTAACCCTGATCGCTGGCAGAATGGAGTGACAAACCACCCTGCAGGGCTCTTGCCCAACCCAGGGCACACAGGAGTCTCTCTGTAAAAGCTGGCCCTGCTGAAGATAAGCTTCTAATAAGCAATCATGTCCCCCACTAGGGCCATGGATCCCACTGGCCATAGGTTGCCCCCCAAGAATAGAAATCAGATAGTAAGGGGAAGGACTCTGCAAAGTCCATGTCATCCAAATACAAATGAATGACAAGAAAGACTAAAGAATGATCAGGACTTTTAAAAAAGAAAGAGGAGATCTACAAAAGAAACAGATAGAACTTCTGCTCATGAAAAGTATTGGCATGGAAAGTAAAAATAGGTGAATGGTCATAGCTGAAAAGAGGTTTGGGGAGCTGGAAGAAAAATGTACAGGGCAGACAAACGCTTACTGTGTGCAAGGCTGAGCAGAGGTGGGGAAGCGATGTGCCTCTAGGTTATAAGACAAGCAAGAAAAATGACCGTCCTGTGGAAGTTCACATGTGTGTGCGCATACGCAGCTGAGGGGAGGAGACTGTGTGTGCACGCGTGTGCATGCACCTGCCATGGGCAGGAGGTAGGGGTGTATCTGAGTGTGCAGGAGGCGTGTGTGTGAGCTAGTGTGTGTGTGTGCGTGTGTGCACACCAAGGGTAGGCGGTGTTAGGTGTGAGTGTGCCCTGGAGGAAGGAGTTATGTGAGTGCCCGTGTGTGATGAGGCTGGGAAAGGAGCCTCAGGTAGCGTGGAGCAGGGCTCACAGAGATGACCTTGGCAATCTTGCTTTGAGAGTAAGTCTTACCTGGTAGAATATTTTTCAGCAGGTTTAACAATTTCAGTGGCCAGTTTCATGAATTTTTAATTCTATTCAACTTCCAACAGTTCCATGTTCCCATTCTGGGTATCAGGATTGATACAGGGCAGCCTAGGACAGTTACTCACGGTGGCCCATGTTCTCACTGCGGGCCGGGGGGCTCTTCTGGCTGGTGGGGTGAGGCTCCTGCCTCTGTGTCTTTGCAGGCTTCCCGGCTGACCTGGGTTTCAGCCCTGGATTCCATCCCCTCCATTTTGTCCTTTCTCTCTCTTTTTCTCTTTCTGTTTTCTTCCCTTCCTCCCTCCCTTCCTTCTTCCTTTTTGTTTTTTTTTAAAGACAGGATCTCAATAAGTAGCTCTGGCTGGGTTCAAACTCACAGCAGGCCTCCTGACTCAGTCTCCTGAGTTCTGAGATTACAGCAGTGCACCGCCACGCCTGGCCACTCTTTCATCTTTTTATCATCACCTTAATGCCTGTGCAAAATGTACCACTTAAGGAGATCACCAGAGGGTGGGCAGTGATGTTATCCTGTCTCCTTCCCATGTTTCCACCCAACCCTGGACCACCTCTTAGAGAATGAAGACTCCATAACTGTTTCTGAACTAAGCAAACACTATAGCAAAGTTAAATCTCTCTAGAATGTGTAGAAATAAGCCTGTAGAGACATCAAAGGAAAAGGTCTTCTCCATGAGCTACATGAATTCTTCTCAGGAGGAAGAAGGCAGGCTCCCAAATTTCATGGTGGTGCCGGTGGCCGTCAGGGCATGACTGAGCTTGGTACCCATTGGCCTGTGTGACCTTCAGTAAGTTACTTAACTTCTCTGGGCCCCAACTTGCTATCTGGAAAATGGAGATGCAAAGCAGCACCAGTGCCCTGGGGAGTGAGGATTGAACGGGCTGACACCTACGGGACCCGGGACACGAGGGACACGGAAGCTGGTCTTGCTTATGCTCATGGCTGTCATGGGGCACCAGACAGCATCGCCACATGATTCAAAATGACATGGACACTGTGTGGCACTTGATGGCTGCCCACGGGGAGAACTGTGTAGCTCCCTTCCCACTGGTCACTTCTTCGCTTAGACCTCCCGGCTGCTAGAGAGCTCCTGAATCCTACTCCAAATTTGTAAGATTTCCCTGCCTACTATGAAACACCTGCAGTGCTTCTGCAGGTACAAGTTGGTCCCCTTTCCAGCCTCAGTTCTTTCCCCACCCCTCACTCACCATGCTGCAGCATCATCAGGCCCCAGGGCCTTTGCATGTACACTCTATCCTTTTGAATAACTGAGCCTCATGTTCCCTGGTCATCTTTGGAGAGGCCTCTCTTGACCACCTGTTTAAACTCTTCTCCTCACCTGGTCCATATTTCTATCTTGCAATCTGTTCTTCTTTCCAGTCCTTGTCAAATGTAGCTGTGAATGAACCCTTCATTTATTACCCTGCTCTCTGCACCTGACAGAACTGTGCTCTCCCCAAAGGGAGAGACCATGCCTGCTTTATTGCCAGCATGTCTGGCATTTCAAGGAGTGCCCGAAACACAATGGGCATCCATAATTTGGAGTCAGAGGAAACAGAATTAAAACCAAAACGAACGATTACTGCAGTTCAACTTTGGGACGAATTGGGAAATTAACATTTTGGAAACTGGAGATAAAAATATCAGTTTTACTAAGAAGAGCCTGGGCCGGAGCGTCTGGCTGAGTGTGGCAGCAACACGGCGAGTCCCCCAGGTGGGCGCACCCTCGGCGGCTGGCAGCTGCGAAGGCTCAGCCACACGCTGGGTGGGGCGGGGCAGGTGGCCTGCTCTTCCCTGTGCTGGGAAGCAGGGGTGGAGCGGAAGGCTGTGCCAGGGACCCGGGGAGCAGAGGGGGTGCCACCCACCTCCCCAGACAGGAGAGACAGAGGCTGGACATGGGGGCTGTGGAGGCCCGGCCGGAGTAGAGCGGCAGGTCGCTCAGCCCGCTCAGGTGCTGGGGCTCCAGGAGGAGCTGCCCCTGGAGGGTGAGAGGTTGCCCCAGCTCCAAGCGTGTGGCCATGCGGACCTGGCCCTGGAGCCAACAGCAAGGCTCCGGGGACCCTGGTCAGCACCCTTGGCACCTGGAAAGCCCACAGCTCCTTCCTTCCGCCGGCCATGGGACCAACCGCATCCCTCTCCTTCCCAATCGGATATTTCCAAGAGATCAGGCTCTGTGATTAGGGAATTGAATCAGGGAGGATTAGAAGGGCTGAAGATACAATAGCTTCTAAGCTGTGACAGAGGATGGGCCCAGGGCTGTTCACAAACACAGAAGGAATTAGGGCTGAGGGACACCCTGGGTCGCATCTCACTCGAAAAGACAGAAAAGGTCACATCGGGGTCTACACCCATGTGCGCTCCTGTTCCCACATGCGTGCCAGTGAGGGTTTAAAGGGACTTAAAGGAAACGTAGTGCACGTTGATGAGGACACACACAGAAAGCACACACATGCAGGGCTTGGTAATGTGGGTTATAGACAAATGCTCATCGAGTACCTGCGAACACACACTGTCTCCACATGCGGTGGATTTAGTACATACGGATCCATGTGTCAGAGCTGATCTGCCCACTGAGCATAGAGCACATAGATATCCTGTCCATGTGTGTATGTGTGTGTGTGTGTGTGCGTGTGCGTGTGTGTGTGTGTCCAGGTACACCCACACAGAGCATGCATGCGTACAGGGCTCGCACGCGGATGTCACATTAAGGTCCATGTAGAACGATACACCCTGTGCTGCGTGCATGCCCTCCACAAACGGCGTGTCTACTATCGGGAATGTGACTGCGGCTCTGCTGCAGCATGTCCTGTGTGTCCACATATATTTGTGACCTGGACTCAATCCAGAAGGGAAGATAAACCGGAACTCACTGCTCCCCAAGCAGTTTCGCAGGACCGTGTGGCCAGCCCTCTTCCTCCTGCAGGGAGCACATGGGATTTACGAGAAAGGTTGTAAACAATGAATCTTCCCTCCTCGGCAGCCGCCCTCATGAATCGGCAGGTTCCCGTCGAGGAGCAGGTGGTGGCGTCACTGGCAGAAGGAACAATGAGTTCCACACGGGACCCTGGATGAGACGGAAGCCTTTGTCTATAGTAGGAAGCAGCCCTTAGTCCAGAAGAGGATTCTCTGGGGCTGGTGACGGCACAATCCTGGCCGCAAGACCTTGGCTGCTGAGGCTGGGGACCCCTGCGCTGCTGGCCTTCTCCACAGCCCTGAGCTGACCTCCGGGACCACATTTAGCAGCTCCCTGAGCTGTTTCCCACGAGATCCTTCGGCTAGCGGGGGCACATGCCGGCTGTGGCGCCACCCTGTCCGTGAGAGTGTCCCTGCTGAGGCAGCGATGTGGGACTCTTGGGTGTGAAGTGACCACTCCGCTTCCAGACTATCAGGAAAGCTGGCCTTGTCTTCCTAAGACAGAGCCTGGGCCATGCCATCCCTGGGCATGCCCCGAGAGGCCCCTTGGGACAGACGAGGCCAGATGGGATGGGAGCACGGGCTTTGGGGGTTACGTGGCCTGAATCTGCCTCGCCCGGCTCACAGCATTTCTCCCGATTCTCCAACCTACCAGAAGGCACCTGGCTCAAGGACTGGTGGAACAGCTGAGCAGCATCGATTGTTGAAAGTGATTTCTTCATCAGTGTTAAAGCCCTGTATGACTGCTACCATGTTACCCGGAAAATAAGACCTACTTGGGAAGTAATCAGCCTTGAAGACTAGAGATCAAAAGTGCCAGCCCCAGCTGGGTGTGGCAGCACACAGCTATAATCCCAGCACTTGGGAGGCTGAGGCAGAAGGATTGACATGACTTCCAGGCCAACCTAGGCTACATAATTGAGTTCGAGGCCAGACTGCACTACATATGAGACCTTGTCTCAAAAAAAAAAAAAAAAAAAGAAAGAAAGAAGTCCATTCTTCCTTTCTGTGCCTTACAGAGGAGCAGGAGAATAGTGTGGGACCTGCTAGTGATCGCTAGGTCTTATTTTTAGGGAAAGAGGGTATTTCATGGCAGAAACAGAAGCTGCAAAACAGCCTGGTTGTCAGAGATGATTTCTACCTTATAACGTTTTGAATTTGGGACATATCAGATGTGACAGATTCCTACATAAACTCCCCCTTCAGGCCACACACGCCCCTGTGAACCCTCCCACGCTGACTCCTTTGGCTAATTTGACATCAGCCAAAGTGATGCTAGTGGAGGATGGACAAGTACTTGCCCCTGGGCCTGCCCCTCTGGCAGCGCTGATGCTCTATGTGAGAATCGGGGAGCCCCTCAGAGGGGCTCCGAGCATGCCTGCCTGCAGTTGTAGCTGGGTACCAGGCAGGAAAGGGCCCATCATGGACCCTCAGGCCACCTGAGCCTCAGCAGGCCTGAGTGAGTGAGCCAGGCAGGACCTGCTCCAGCTGCAGAATCATCAACAAATCAATCATTGGAGTCACTTGGTTTGGGCCGTCTGTTACTTGGTAGTAGGTGACTGATACACAGGATATGCCTCTCTCTGGCCAGAGTTAGAGAGACAGGGGAAAGTGAACAGCCCAACCCAGAAGCTCCTGTGAGTCCCGTGTCTGTCTATTACACTCAGCCTGAAACTCGGAGGGCAGAAGGGGACTCTGACAGGTACCTAGGAGGAATCATGAGCGGCACTGCTATCGCAGAATACTGGGAAGGCTGAGGGCTCACAAGGCAGGTGCAGGGGTTCCAAAGAGCCTGCAGGGAAAATTTCCCCCTTAAAAATAAAATAGCAGGCAGGGGGCTCAAGTTGTGAGGACAGAAAAGGCCCTGGGGTCAAAGCCTGACTCTGGCATTGGCTTGGTGTGTAGTTTTTGAATATGCTGCTTAATTTGGAGGGCTCAGGAGGACAGACATCGTGTGCCCTCCTGCCAAAGTGGCTGTAGGGCTCCAAGGAATGCCTAGTGTAAACGCCCCCACCCACACCAGGAGCGTGGAGGAGATGCACAGGAGTCCCAGAGAACACGTCGGTCAGGGCAGAGTGGAGGCATTTGGATCAAGGACAGGGTCTCATGTGGGGGATCTCGGCCCTGGACCTGTTTTCTGTCTGTCTGTCTAGAGCGTCTGGTTCAAAGGCAGCCGCATCCTCTCAGAGGTGCTTCTGACCCCAGGACCCTTGACCCTTTCAGCAAGACTTTGAGGCCCCACCCGCTTCACCTTTGATGGTTGACTTGTAGCCAAGAGGTTAGGGATGAACATCAGAAAGTCATATTTCTCACAGACTCAGCAGCCCTGAAGTCCTCACCAGCCATGTCAGAGCCCAGGGCCCGGCCTAGAAGCGGGGAGCAGATACCCAAGGTCTCCCAGACCTAGCTCCCGTGTGTTCTCCCAACTCCTGCCACGTGGAATGGCCAGCTGTAGCCAAGCACCCACCATTTGCCAGTGACATCATTATTTGAGTTATTGCATCCGTTTCCCAGAGCTGCTATAATTGAGTGCCATAAATTGGGTGGCTTCAAATGATAGGAATTTTTTAAAAATTAGGGGCTGGGGTAGATTGAATGCTTAGTGTGTGTGAGGGCCTGGGTTCGATCCCTGGTATTAAAAAGACAAGACAAATCAAAGCAACAGCAATGTATTCTCTCATAGCTCTGGAAGCCACAAGGCTCCAAGCAGGCTGCGGGCAGAACCACACTACTTCTGAGACTGGGATGAATGTGTCCTAGCTTCTCGAAGGTCAGGATCACATGGCCTTCTTCTTGAGGGTCTGTCCCTATGGGTTTTACCCTTTTCTTATATGGACACAGTCGTATCAGACTGAGTCCTCTGTTCTTGAAGGATCTAGTCATCTTTACTTATTGCACCTGTAAAGATGATAGCCCCACATAAGGTTATAGTCACATGTCCTGGGGTTAGTACTTCAACATGTCTTTTTGGAGGACACAATTCAACTCCCAGTATATGGTAAAACTATGATGAACATTTCTCTATGCCAAAACTAATCTCAACCTGATAATAATAAGGGGTTTATCTGCCCCAGGGACAATTCCATAAATTTGCCATATGTTAATGGACTTGCTCCCAGAAGGGACGGTCATGCTGCAGGCCATGGATCATTTTTCGAAAGTCCCTGGAAAGGAGACACAAGGCGGTAGTTTGGGGACGGTCCACCTTGGAGGTCAGGGCCACATTTGGGGGTAGAAGGCCCATGCTTTGGCCACCTCTAGCTGTGACTGCCCCACTGCCATGCCAGATGTCTCCAGGAGATGGCCTGTGGTCAGCCTGGAGGCCAGGGCTGCACTGATCTCCTGCCCTCCCCCTCGGACAGGGATTTCACACCCAGGAAAATAATTTCCTGGTAAGGAGATTAGAAGGCATTGCTGCTCTCGGGAACAGGATGGGGCCGGGTGAGACAGGAGAAGAACAGCGGGAGAGGCCGGGGGGCAGGCAGGGGCTCGGGAGGAAGTGTCACTGTCAATCAGGGCGCTGACCCATCTAATCCAGCCTCCCGGCTCTTCTGATCCCAGGGACAGATGCCGGGTAAAAAGGTGCAAACTCAGAGGACCTGGTCCTCCCTGCAGGCCTGCAATACGGACGCCTCTGAGGAGAGCCAGCTTAATCTTGCCAAGAAATAAGCTGTCCAAAAGGTGCTCTCTTGGGCTCCTGTGCACTTCCGCTGTGCCCCACGTGCAGAGCTACTGTCCCTAACGCCAGGGACAGCAAAGTCTCTTCATTTGGAGGGTCTTGCCTTTGGTGGGGTCTGTGATCGGAGTTAGGGGCGAAAGCTTGAGGGCTCTCCCGGGCCTCAGTGGTGAAGCAGCACCCCGACCTGGCGCTGCTTCCCAGCTCATTCACTCATTCAGCGAGCAGCTCCTGAGCTAACCGGAAACAGGATCGGATGAGCGCGTGGTCCTGCACAGACATGGTAGGTAACTGTCCAGGATTATCCTACCTCCATCCATCCGTCCATCTGTCCATTCACACAGCCAGGCCTCCCAGGCAGGCCAGGTACCGAGTCAGAGAGAAGTGGTCACAAGCCTCCCTCCTATCCTGCTTTGTCCTCCTCCAGCCACTCCTCCAGGATGACGTTGACGCCTCAGCACAGACTCCCTTCATGCAGTGATCTTCAGTTCCACCCCACACAATCCGGAGATGCCAGCAAAAACGTGACCAGCTGGCCTTGAGCACTGACCATCCAAGGAGCCCACCAAGGAGACCAGCAGTAGAGCCAGTCCCCAGTTTATGGTTTGTCACTTCATGATGATGCAAAAGTGATTCACCTTCAGTCAAAACAACCGTTTGCAGCCGGGCGTGGTGGCGCACGCCTTTAATCCCAGCACTCGGGAGGCTGAGGTAGGTGGAGTGTTGTGAGTTCAAGGCCCGCTTGGGCTACAACGCGAGCGCAAGGCTGGCCTGAGCTACATAGTGCGACCCTGCCTCAAAAAAAAAAAAAAAAAAAAAAAAAAACCAGGGCTGGGAGTTTGGCTCAGTGGCTTAAGCGCCTGCCCTGGCAGGCATGAGGCTGTGAGTTCGATCCCCGGTGCCACAAAAAAACAAACAAAAAAACCCAACCGTTTGGATTTTGATCTCTTCCCAGGCTAGTGCTGTGCAGTCTGATCCCCTTTTGCAGTGCTGAACAGCGGCAGTGGCCCCAACTTCCAGCCAGCCTTTCCCTTCGGGAGGGGAGACACCAGCGCTCTCCGGGGTGCTGTGTGTCGGAGCACACGTGGGTTTGGTGCCTTCTCGGCTCATCATTTTTCACCTTGTGATGAAACTGTTGGGATGTGACTTCACCGTGAGTCAAAGAATATCTGCACCTGTTAGGATTGCATTGCGGCTCCCTCCTGATTCGTGCGCTTCACCTCTGGCCCTCATGGTGGAATTAGCGCTCAGATAAGAGGGACTCCAGAGTGCGCTGTCTCTCCCTCCCCCGCTGAAGAAGTGGTCACGTGATCACAGAGAAGGTGGCCATCTCTGCGCCGGTTAGAGCCTTCGCCAGATCCCCGCCATGTGAACTGGCGCCTGACCTGGACCTCCAGCCTGCAGAGCTGTGAGAAGGTAAACAGCTGCCGTCTAAACCCGGAGGCAACGGTGCTTCGTTACGGCAGCCTGGGCTGACTAATTCGTGTCCCTCTCATAATGGTGCTATGAGAACTAAGTAAGTTATGCATAAAGTGCTCTTGGAACCAGCCTAGTGGAGGGGGCCTTTCTGGAAGAGGTGGCACTTGATCCTGAGGAAAACAGTCACGCAGGCCCCTCCAAGCGGAGGGAATGGGTGTGCAAAGAAAGGCAAGAACTCAGTGTTCAGTGGTCCCCAAGCCCACGAAGACTCCCCAGTAGGGTCCTAGCAGGTGGCAGATCCTAGTCTGACAGAGACCACCACCACCCTAGGCCACGATGGACAGCTGTGACTGCTCCTGCTCCAGCCTACTCAGTCAACAAAGATGTGCTATTAGGGTTCGGAGGCTCCTGTGACAGCTCAAGTCTCTCCAAGTTCCTCATAACCCAGGGGAGGTATTCAAGGATGTCTCTGAGCCCCCTGCTGTCTCCTCTGGGTGACCCACAGCTTTGGGCATCAGTCTGCCTGCTAGCAGCTTCCTGAGAGCCACACAGGATAGACTTCCCTCAGAGAGGCGCCATCCTGTATCAGGTGGACATGGGAAGGGAGGAGCAGGCCTTCCTGGCAGAGCCCCTTTCTCCTACAGCCTCATTCACTCTCACCTGGTGTGCAAGGTAGGCACAGCTGGCCACGCTCAAGGATGCTGAGTCAGAACAGTTGCTAGCCCAAGGTCATGGTGGGGTTCAGGGCTTAGAGTCCTAAACTCAGCCATGCCCCTCAATCAAGGAGCGGACAGATGAACTACAGTCTAAACAGACTCCTCTCTGGCCAGGAAAAGGCAGGGGCAAGTGGATAACAGGTCTGCCTGGGGTGGGACATTGGTTGTTATTACCTCTGCGGAAAAGACTCAGAGGGGAGATGCTTGGGCCCAAAGGAGGTGACCATGCTAAGGCCTCCAAAACCCTTCATGTGCAGGAAGCAGCCAGGGGCCTCTCAGACTCAGGGTGAAATGGCATTGGGGTGACACAACGGCCTCCAGGTACAGCAGAAGGGTGAAACAAACATAGATGCATTCCTCTATCCTGCCTAACGCTGCCACTTGACAGCTATGACCTTAGCAAAGGTCTTGGCCTCCCAAGACTATTTCTTCTCTATGAACTAGTGATATATACCCTTTTATAGAGTCCTAGGGCTTTGAGTAAGACTATGGATGTAAAATGTCTAGCATGGTGCCTGGCCTTCTGCAGGGTGTCAGGATCTCCCCTCCCCCCATTGTCCACTGCTGCATTACCTTCTTCTGGGAGTGGCTGCAGCCTGGAGCTAGGACACGTCAGCAACTGCAAGGCCTCAAGCAAGGCTCCTGGCTGTAGGTGGAGACTGTTACCCAGCTTCCCATGCAGAGCGATGTGGCCACACAACTGACTGCTGAATAACAGGTTGTGCCACGAGGCAGCTTTGGGAACTTACGCTCGGAGATAGTTACATACCTTTACCCCTTCCTCCCATCCCTTCCTTCTCTAGCGCCTAGAATGTGGTGATGATGGTTGGAACAGATGTCCTGACATGAGGTTTCTTTGGGAATGGAGGCCACACATGGTTCGGTGACAAGCGAGAAGAAATCTGGGCCCCACAGACTTCATGGAGCCCTGGATCACCTCCTGTGAACTTTCATACGACAGAGAATCCAAATGCTATTTTGCCTAAGCATTGTTATTTTGGTCTCTTTTACTTAGTCAAAATTTACGAGTTACCTGGCCAAGGGCTGCATGGTCTGCATTCAAAACACAAGGTGTGTGGAAACAGGCCACCAGGCTCTTGCTTCTGTACAAGCCTCGTGACCATGCTTCATGAACCTTGCTGGCGACCCTTGAAAAACCCAAGTGGGCCTCAGGTGGGTGTGACGTGCATCCTTATGTGCACGCATGTGTGTGTCTGCATGTGTGCGCTTATGCATCCTGTGTACACGCACACACACCAATGCAATAGTGTGCGTACAGGCACTCACGTGTTCATGTGTGTGTGTCACATGTGTGTGCGTGAGCATTCATGTTCACGTGAGCATGCGTGTCTGTGAGTCTCCCAGGGACCCATCTGCCTGAACTGAACGGAACTCCTACCCAGAGCATCAGTGTACGCCTGGCTGTTTCCGGAACTCTGCAATGGGCTGACTCAGTCACCTGCGCGGTGGGGATGAAGCTGCTGGCCTCTCTGTCCATGTGCAATTTTGTTAGCCTCTCCCAGCTCATGCCGCTTGTTGTCCTCTGTGAGTGTCAGCCTCAGGCCACATGTGGGTTCAGTAAAGACCAGTGTTGAACAGGGACAACAATTAGCAATTCATGGATTAACGTCCTGTTTATACTTCCATTGTCAACAGTGGTCATCATTTATTTGAAATGAGTCCCTTCTTGCTTGCCGGGCATCGCTGCTATGAGTAAGAGCATGCTAAAGGCTTAATAATTTTCGTATGATGGGGTCTGCAAGTGCAGAGGGCTGTGGCCCCTGCGGCAGCCAGGAAAGGGTCAACTCTTGAGGACTGCTGGCTTCGCATCACAGCAAAGGAGGCGCGGCCGTGAGACAGGAGAAAGGACGAGGCGAGGGAGCACCTGGTAGCCTCAAATGAACGCCAGTTTCTTGGCCTAGACAAATGACCTCCCAGAGTACCAGGGGAATTTGCAGATGTGAACTCAGACCCGCTGTCAGGAATCATGGCGAAATCATGAAGAGTTAAGAACTGAATAATTTGTCATCCCCCAAACAGGAAGCAAGTCCATTTTTAGTTACTACAGCTGTTAGAAGGCAGCACGGTTTTGAGAAAGAAAAACAAGGTTTAGATTTAGGAAGAGCTGTGAAAGGATCTTTCTGGTTTGTGAGACCTCCCACACATCCTTGACCCTCACTTCCCTCATCTGCAAAATGGGGTAATAACATGTAAAGCACAGGCTGATGCCCAGACTCACATGAGATAATGCATATAACTTTCCAAAAGAGCCAATTCGACATACTTTTTTCTCTTCCTTTTTACTCAACAAGATAGCTACATTCCCTACTGAAAGGTAGAGGACTCGGAAAGATTCTGGAAGGAATGCATTTCTCCTGGGAGAAGGTTATGACAGGCTCCTCTCCCTTTCTCAGCTGACATCTGAGAGGCAGAGGTCCGAGGAAGTGATCAGCAGAGCGTGTTGACTTTGGACGAGTCTTTGCCAGAGTTTCTGCAATGGAAGGTACTGGATTGTCCGTGGCTCCACTGGGCTAGCGGAGGAAGTGCTGAGAGGCTGAAACAGGCCATCGGACTTTCAACTGGTTAAACTGTTGTCATTTAAGAGGAATGGCTGTTGGCCTCATGTCCAGCTGGCAGAGATCTCCTGCAGAGTGCCATAGAGCTCTGTCACCGTCATCTGTCCCTGTCCTGGAGTGTTACTAGTAGCACATTCAATGAAGACTTAGAAAATGTGCTTATCAAATATTCAGATGATGGAAGCAGCACCTAGGCAGGACACAAACATCACCAGGCTTTGGATAAACATGGTGTTGCCTAATCCTCGTAACCACCCCTGCAAGCTGGGGCTGTCTGATCATCTTCAGCGGACATTCGAGAAAGCTGGGCTTAGACAGGACAAGGGACATCCCCAAGGTCAAGTGGCTAGGAGGTAATGGAACCGGAACTTGCGCTGAGTTCCAACAGAGCTTGTCCTTGAGTGGCAGCCTCCTCCAGGATTCCAGCACCTGGAGGGGAAGGCAGGAGGGGACATCTCCAGGGGACCCATTCTTTCGTTCAACCCGGGTGCAACCAATGCCCATGGCCTGTTGATATAATGGGAACAGGAGCACCAGGGGAAGCTTGCCCTTACCATTGGACAGAGGCAGGAGATACAGAAAACCAACATGTAAAAATATGCAAGAGAAAAACCTTAGGTGGTATTAGAAAACGATGATGTAGCCAAAACATTTCTTGACTTGGTCACTGCTCTAAACTCTTTGCATGTATTTTCTAATCGAATTTTTCTGACAGTCTCATGAACTGGATACTGGTGCTATT
The DNA here is from genome assembly GCA_004363535.1 of Dasyprocta punctata. Taxonomy (NCBI): domain Eukaryota; kingdom Metazoa; phylum Chordata; class Mammalia; order Rodentia; family Dasyproctidae; genus Dasyprocta; species Dasyprocta punctata. The sequence goes on along the minus strand of RJWM01001907.1, from coordinate 107,724 downwards.
TTTCCTTTATAATGGGGGAAACTGAGGCACAAGGTGCTTGAGTGCCAAAGTCACATAGCTCTCATACTACACAGTGCTTGGTCTTCAGAGACTGGACAGCGTCCTGCCTAGTGCTTCAAAGACAGACAGACAAATAGGTGATCACAGAAGACTGCCCTGGGGTGGGGGTGAATGGAGACTGGAGGAGGAGCCCCGAGCCACCGGAAGGTGAGAGGGCGCGGAAGCCCCCGTCTGGAGCGGGGAACCTGGCTGTATGGGCTGAGGAGCAGAAGGATCAACTAAACCTGAAGGAATCAGGCAACGGTCAGGGTCGAGTGTGGGGTCTGGGTTTCGGGGCTTTGCAGCCTTGGAGTTTGGACTCTTCCCTTTTGTGGGGAGGAGTCTACACTGGAGTTTATGTCGAGGATTAGGGACAATTGAGGGGTCTGCTTTCCCCTGAGTCCAGGCCTCAGGACATGAGTCCCACAGCTTGTAACTAGAGTCTCGGGGACTTGACATCCCTGGGCCAGCCCGCAGCTTCTCCCTGGACTTTCTCCACTTCCGTGCCTGCTTTCAGAGCCTCACAACCCTACCCGGGCCCCTGGGGGAGCCAAGACTGAGTGCTTGGCCTGGTCTTCTGGGAGCTCCATGCACAGTGCAGGGGCAGGGAGTCCCTGATGCTGAGCAGGGACCTGGAGGACACAGTGGTCCCCGTTTACAAAAGTCCACAAAGTCAGGTGCTCTGGAAGAGCTGAACCTGCCAAATGGGATACCCCAGGAAGACATGTGAGACGCAGCCTTTGGACTAAAAAACCACTCAGAAGTGTCAGAAAGGAGGTGGATCTGGGGAGGAGGACAGTAGCGCGTAGGAAGCTGCGATGAGAGCAAGCCAGGGAGATGGGAGGTTCAGAGAGGAAGGAGGATGGGAGCCAGAGAGTGAGGGGTGCAGGAGAAGGACTGCTGTAGGGGAGGAGGCCAGAAAGGAGAGGGAGGAGAAAGAAGAAGACCAGGAGGAAAGGTGAGCTGAGGAGGCGGAGGCGGAGGCGGAGGAGGAGGAGGAGGAGGAGGAGGAGGCAGAGTCAGGCAGGAAAAGGAAAAGCCATTGACAGGTTCTTTAAATCAGCTTCAGTTGTTGAAAGATGGCTTTAGATTCTGCTCACCTATTTGTGTGAATTCGTGCTTCTTGTTGGGGGAGGCAGATTGGAAGCCCTCATCATTAAAAACACCCGATCGACCTCCTGCTTTTGGAAATGCGCCGTACTGATGCAAGATGTCTCCACTGGGAGAAGCTGGGTGCCGGGTACACAGGACCTCATCATACTACTTTTGCAACTGTTTGTGAGTCAGTAATTATTTTGAAATAAAAAATTAAGAACAAACCCAAAAGCTTCTTGTTCTGGAATTGCATGCGACCAGCTGATACAAAAACAAGTTTTGTTCAGGGAAGCAGCTGTTTCTCATTTAATAATTTTTTTGAAAGATTTCTTTTGAAAGCTTATACAAATTTGTGATTTATTATGCTCCCTATACATTTCATGTTCATTTACTGAGCCTAATTTTATAAAGTAGAGAAAGATGTCATTCCCCCCTTTACGCCCTCGACGTCTCCTCTTTATGCTAAAGCATTGAGTAAATTGCTGAGTTCTACACACACTCCAATTTGGCAGAAGCCAGGAGCTGCTTGGCGGTGCATATGGGTAGGATTTGGCGACGGGGGAAAGACAGGTAAGCTGGGGGCAGAGCGGTGGTGGGGCTGCCAGGGGAGAGAGTTTTGCAGTCAGGAGCTGCAGGAGGCAAGCCTGGGCAGGTGGGCTGCAGACCTGATAGACTCGTTATATTCCTCTGAGCAGGGCAGTTCCATGGCCAACGATAGGTCTCTGACACAGACAGGGTGTCCCTCCTGCCTTGACAGTTTTCCGGTGCCTTCCTTTCACTTCGATATTCCAGGTCTGGGGCCTGGCCCAGAACCCAGCTGGTGGGCACCTGGAGATGAATCCCCATCTCTGGTTCTCCCTGATGCCCACACTGACCAGCTGGGCCACCAGCAGGTGCACTGAGAAATTCCTTCTCAAGAGGACCCACACAGCGCTGCCCTCCCCGCCCCCCGGCTCACTCTCCTGCACGCACGGCTGGAGCAGGCCCATCCCTGGTTTGGAAGCTCAGGGGACCCTGACAGGGCCTCTTGCCAGGCTGGCCTCTGTGCTCAGTGGACAGCAAGAACTTGTCTGTCTGATGAGTCCCCAAGCTTCACCCAAGCCTGGGTCTGAATGGAAACATTATCACAATTTAATTACCTTTCACAAATGCAGCCTGAGAAACCCCACTCCTTGGCCAGAATGCCAACTTCGAATGGAGCCAGGGGTGAGCGGAAGCTGTGTTCCCCAGGGCGAGGGGACAACCCGAGGAGTTGCACACCCGTTAATGAAGTTTCCAAGTGACCCAGAGGCCTGGCCCAGGTTGGGGCTGAGCAGGGGCTCCCTCAGCCCTGGACAGCAAGCTCCAGAGCTGGGCAGGCACACAGGTTTTGTTTAGAACATCCTGAGGGCGTTTTTTTTTTTCCCCTTCTTTTCTTTCTTTCTTCTTCTTCTTCTTCTTCTTCTTTTTTTTTTTTTTTTTTAATAAAACGGGTGATAAAGGGTCCTGCCAGGAACCATTGTCTTCCAAAGTCTAAAGTGTTTGAAATTAATTTATCCGCTTAGGATGGTGTATAAATTTCTCATTACGAGTGTCAGTGATGAACAAGAAACCATTCCAAGAAATGTCTCGGGCCTTTGCCAAGCCCCGGGCCCTGGGTCCCTCGCAGAGCCGGTGCCCGCGACAAAGGGCTTCACACAGTCAGGAGCGTTAACTATGCATGCTTTCGCGTTGCCTGGGCTCAGCCAAATGCCCTGTGAGAACGACACGTCCACACCCGGTGTTATTATTCCACACAGATGCCGGCTTGTTGTGTGTTTCCAGCTTGCAGAGCATCATGTGGGGTGCCGGGGGGCTTTGTTGTTGTTGTTGGACATGTGCTTTTTACTTTCCCCCTCCCTCGCCCCTTCTTTTAGTGACCCATCCCTGTTCAACCCCCAAAAGGCTGGGGCAAGGGGAAGTAGGGAACAGGACCGGAAGATTCTTGGAAAGACTAGGGCTGTGGTGGGGGAGGGGAGTAAATGAATCGAGGCTCTTTGAGGTGTGTGTGTTGCGGGGGGTGCTGTTGAAAGCAAAGACAGGAAGGGGAAGAGAAGGGGGAGGGCTAGCCCTGGGAAAAAATGGCACCCCCAGCCATCCCGGGGCCTGACTGCCAGCTACCAGGGGCGGGGGGCAGGAGGAGAGAGCCCTGCTTCTGCTGCCTTGGAGTCCCAGCCCCTGGCCCCGCCTCGCAGGCTGTGCACAAGGGGCTCAGCTTTGGAGACAGGGGCCCCCAGGGTCTTCCTGCCATGTGTCACCCTCTAATTCCCAAATATAAATGGAACCCCAAGACTACAAGGGTTGAAGAGGTGGCAGGGTTGGGACTCAGCCCCAGGCCCCGGGTGGTGCTGTGTGCTCAGCCTCTTGTCTGCCCTCGTGTCCTAGGACTCTGGGCAGCAAACTTTCTCTGCCTCCAAAGCCCACCCAGTAGCTCTGGAGGGAATCTGTGCCCCTTGCCTGCTCTGGTCTGGCCTGTATGTGAGTTCACACCCCGTGCTCACAGTGCTGCAGGTCTCCTGCTAAGATAGCAAGGCCCAGAGAGACACAGGGAGGCGGCCCCCAGGAGTTTGTCTGGTGCCCGCAGGTCCCAGCTGTGGCTCAGCAGAGGGTGGCTTTTCTAGGAGCTAGCAGGGTAGAGACAGATCTGTGACCTTAAGGGCAAAGCACCAGGACTGGCCTGGGTTCTAGGAGACCTCACCTGAGTCATCCCTTCGTCACCATTTCCCAGTGTGACCCAGGTGCAGTTCTGCCACTCTGACCCTTGATGTTCTCTTTGAATGGGAAGGCCCGGATCCAGGCTTCACCACGCAGCCATCAGCTCTGGTCTTCAGGATGAGGGATGGAGGCCTGCTGGCCACAGACTTTGCCAATGCTGAGTGCAGGCTCTTTGGGGTGACCCCCTGGGGGGCCCAGGCTGGGAAGGAGTCCTTGCGGTATGGCCTGAGATACACCTAGTCTCTCCCTGGACATAGAACCCTCTTCCTCAGGGGCCCTGGCCTGAGGGCTGGGCATGCTCAGACCCTGAGGCCACTTTGCAGAACAGCCAGTCTTGGTTGGCACACTCACGACCAGCCTCTGTGCCCAGCTGCCAAGGGCAGGGCCTCTCCAGAGTGGCTGATTGGGATGCCTGGCAAGTCACTGGCCCTGGGCAGTGGGCCAGCCTGCAGCCCCTGTGGAGGTGGCCTCATTAAAGGCCTCATGGTCCAGTGGGCAGGGCATCAGACTGGACATCTGGAGGCTTGGGGCCGGGTCCAGCTTGCTGCTGCTTTGCTGGGTGACCTTAAGCAGATTACTTGGCCTCTCAGTGCCCCATCTGCCCCCTGCCTCCTCCCTGTCTGGCAAGGCTTCCTGGAGTGAATATTAATGGGGCAGCTCAGCCGTAGTCATCCCAGCCATGCCGGAGTGGGCAGGGTCACCTAGGAAGCCATTCTGGAAACACTTTCTTGGGGATACTGACTTGGCAACACTTCCTGGGGCTGCTGCAGTCCCAGTCTGAGCCTCAGGCCTCTTCACATTCCCAGGGAGGAGGCTGCAGCATCTCAGAGCAGGAAGGGCTGTTATGAAGCTTCTGGGAAATTCTTCCTCCGCCAATGGAGACACGGGCCAGGATACAGCCAGGCGCAGCATTGCTGGGCTGCGGACCTAAGCTTCATCCTCCAGGCCCTTCTTTTTCTCTCCTGCGCTGTTCACTCCAGCCTCTCTTCCCAGACATGGGTCACAGGGTGATGCCTTTGGCAGGCGTGTCTAAACCTGTCCGTCTCCGGGATGCTGGCCTCCCATCTCCCAGGTGACCGACACCTCTGTCAGCATCCCAGACCCCCTTCCCTGCACCTCCTGTTTTGCCTTCTGCTCACCTCGCACAGCCCAGGTTCCAGCATCACCTAAGTGTGAGCTCCAGACCCTTACACGGAAACCCAGCCGGCCAGCCCCGTGGCGGCTCACCCCTGTCTCTGGGTGAACTGATCACCCTGTGACTGAGTCTGGACCCTCTGGGTGATGCTTGCTCTCAGCTGCCCCTGGGGCTGTGACTGGGCTTCTCTTCCTATGTCCTGCAGCAAGCTGGCCCCCTCCCACCAGAAAACTGTCACCCTAGGCCTTTCAGGTTCGTGGGGCAGGGCCTCACTGAAGGGAGAGGGTCCCTGAGGACACGGCCTTGGACACTGTACCTCATCCTTGCTTCTCTCTACTTTACTTCCCAGCTGCCGTGAGTTGACCCACTGTGGACTGATGTAATCTCAGAAGTAATGAACCAAAATACACTCCCTTTTCAGCCGTTTTGCTCAAGCATTTTGTCACAGCAAGAAACAGCTGACCAACAGAACTCAGTGCAGGTGTAATGAGATAATTTTTATCTCCTCTGCTACCCCGAAAGCCCCGTAGAGGCAGGGAGCCCAGGTTTCTCTCCATCACCGCTATCACCATAGCTGCAGAGTTTGGCAGGAAAAAAGGTGAAATTGTTGGTGGGGATGGGTGACGGCCTCACCCACGGATCGGGAGAGATCACAGATGTGCGGTGGGGCTTCCAGTCGGAGGGAGAGCAGGCAGTGTGACTGCACAGCTGGCACCCACCTGGCGGCTGCCATCAGGGCTGATTCACATGTCCTGTGTCCGCTTCCCCCGGGGGGTGAAGATGGCAACCTTCAGCCCCCAGGCTGGGTACTGGCTAAGAGTAGGGACAGCCTCATCTTCCCGGGCCGCTCCTCGGCTTTTTATCCCCCTGCCCCTCCTGCTGAGGACACTCACACTGTGTCCTAGCCACATCGCTGGGCACGGAGGTCCTGTCTCTGAGATCATTCTTCTTTCCCTTTGTTGCACTTGGATCGACTGTTTTCTTGTGGCTCTTTGCTCCCCCGGCATGCTCAGCAAATGCCTGCTGCCTCGCTTTGGAGGCCCTGCCTTAAGGGCAAGATAGGGCAGTGGGATGAGGGGTTGCTTGACTTTGCAGACTGAATATTCTACGAAGAACTTCAGGCTGATTGCATAACACAGACTCAGCCCCCAACTATCCGAAAAGAGGGAACAAATAGCTCACTTCACAGACTAGCGGTAAGGCCTCAGGGAATAACCAGCCACACTAGCAGGGAGCTGGCACCTAGCTGGCACTTAATAACTGGTGGTCTTTCCAGTCCTTTGAGCATCCTGATAATCCATACAGGGAAGGGTGAGCGTTATGTTCACAGGTCCAGAGGTTACGGTTTTCCAGCTGTAGGTGGCAGGGACTCCTGACTCAGCAATATGGCCTTTCCAGCACTGCGCTCCCTCTGCGGACAGGGGCCACCAAGAATGCTGAGGATGCGATCACGGGGCCTCTTTGGGTCCTGAGAGTGTCGCAGAGAGAGTGTTACACATGGCGCTGCTGAACAGAGGCACTCCTTTCGGGAGGCCGGGATCCCCAGTGCCACCACAAGGACTGACCTGCATGAAAACAGCTGCTCCCTTGACCCATCGCACCTGAGCGCGAGGTCGTGCTGACCCCAGAGAGCCCCCCAGAAAGACTGGGTTCCCCACTCCGCTCCAGGACACCCCCACAGGCACATCAAGTCACGGCACGTTCACCTTATTTGCCAATCTGTTGACTGTGCCCCCTCTGGCCTTCAAGTCCTATTCACTGGGCAGTAAACATGTTACCTAGCAACCGAGTGTCAATATCAACAAAGGCTCAGATGAAGTTGTTAATCTGGGCAAGACTGACAGTGGGGCCAACGCGCTCGTGTGCCGCTCCTCCGCGCATTGTCTGACACTTACACTTGCCCACGAGGCTATCGATGCTCAAAAGACCCCGCATCTCCCTCCACTATGAAAATTAAATGAAGTGTGTGTTGCAGGCAGGGAAAAGGCCCTAGAACCGGCCCTCCTGGGGATCACGCAAGGTTTTTTTTTTTTCCTTTCTCCCCCCAGTGCTGGAGCCCATGGGGTGGAGTGCTTTCCCCGAAGGCAGTGGCCGCTGCTAATTTCTGGGAAAAACATGGGCCACTCCAGGGCCAGGCCTGGGCACCACAGGAGACATGCCTGTCACTTGTTCTGTTTTGGGGGCCCCAGATGGGGTGAAGAGGGCACAGCTGGTTCTGGGACTCAGCTCTGTGCCAGGTTGAGGCAGCAGATGGACACGATGGACCAAGCTGACCACGTGGCAGGTGCTTGGTGATGGAGGTTGGACCCTGCCCCCTGGAGCTCAGATTGTAGTGGAGACAGGCAATCAGTGACTAAAGTAATGTGTTCAGAATCTAATGCTATGCAGATGTCTGCAGACAGGGTGTTGCACGACAAGGAGACGCAAACACGAAGTCCTGAGGGTGCATAGAATATATTTTGTATTTTTCACGAGCAGCAGAAAGGCCAGAGTTTCTGAGGTGGAACATGAGATGGGGTTAAGCAGGAGGAAATTTGAAGGGATTTGGGGCCAGATTGTGTAGGGCCAGCAGGCTGTGGCCAGGATTTCCCAGGAGTTTGTTGTAAGGGGAGTGCGAGGCTTCCCAGGCAGGGACTCTTGGTCTGATTTCCCAGAGGTGGCTGCCAGAAGAAGAGAAGGCAGGAGGCTGGGTAGGCACAGGAGGACCAGTTAGGGCTCCAGCGCAGGCCGGACAGGAAGAACCAGGTAATGGCGGTTGAGTCACATCCTCAAGAGGCCCGAGCCTGCCATAGTGGAGGAGCAGTGTGGGTATGAAGGGAGCCTGCTCGGGGTGGAGCTGTGGGCTGGGGCCTCAGAGTCAGGGGTTCAGGGCTGAGCTCCAGGCCCCTGCTCCCTCAGGAGAACGTCTCTCCTCTCGGTCCAGTCCTTACTTCCTTCTGTTCCAGCTGGTCTCCTCTTGGCCCTATCCATCCTTCAGCAATGCTGGAAGGAGAGGCAGCATGGCGAGATGGGAAGATTTTAGGCTTGAAGTCTTGACGGCAGAACAGGGTGAACTGTTGAACACGGACGAGTACACGATCCAACCACCATCCGTAAGCAGGAGACTTGTGGGACATTTGGGTCAAAACCATCAAGGCCTGTTCAGGGTTTGATTGCATGCGCAGCATCTTCTGGCATCAGGCACAGGGGCGAGTGAGCCTCAGGTGTTCTCTGTGGGAAAGAAGCAAGGCTCACCAAGGACAACCACAGTCAGAACAGGGCATCCCCTCGGGAAGGCTGGCACTGCAGCCCCTGCCAGGGGGACAGGTTGCCCAGCAGAAGTGAGGGATCTTGCAGGGAGCTTCTGGTGGTGCAGAAGGAGCATGGTGAATGTTCCCAGACTAGGATTCCAGAAGGCTCTGCCCTGTGTAGTGAGTGACCCCAGGCACATCTGCTTTCATCACGGTCTCTGTCTCCCCAACTGGAAAACTGGATGGTCCCACCGTTTCCCACCAGGCCTTGGTCTGCATGGGCAATATCCCTTGTCGAGGCTGGGATCTCTGTGGCCTTATTTCAGCCTCCTGATATGGGCCACTGTTCAGGGTGACCTTTTAGAGCCTTTCCAACAAGTCAGATTCCAGGAGTCCGAGGAGCTCTGGGGATGCCATTGGCCACCTGCACAATTTTTAAACTCTCAGCCTTTTCCTCTTCTTGCTAATCTCCATCTGAAACAGTGAACAGCAGCTTCAGGATGGTGTCTTGAGAAGGCAAAGATATTGAGGGAGAATTGATAATGTCACCTTGCTGTTACAGTCTTTAGGTCTGTTACAGTATTTAGGTCTGTTATTTTCTCCTCTGCCAAGTGGCAGCAGTTTCCTGTATATGGTAGGGAGGTAAAATTCCTTTTAAAACACATTCATGCAATAACAAGACAGGCCAATGTTGAGGGCAAAAATACTGTGTTGAAACATATGAAATTAATGATATTCATAAAAATGGCAGTTTTGCGTGGTCCAACTTTATAGGAAGTAGTGATAGGAACAGTGATGGCTAGAATTTACTGAGAGATTACCATGGCCAGCATTGCTGCAAGTGCTGTAAGAGGAGCATCTTACTTAATCCCAGAGTAAGTAGAACAGAGGGCTGTGCTGTATCGCATGGCTTCCATCAGTTGTGGACCCCATATTCATCAGCGGCCAGCAGCAGTGCCATGCACCTGTGTTCACTGAGTCTCTAGGTTGCATCGTTTTCTCTCTGCTTGGTTTATGCTCAGGTTTTGTCCATGGTGACCCCCAAGTGTAGGAAGTCCTCTGCTCATGTTGCCAAGAAGAGGCCACATCAAGTGACTGAGCTGGAAAAGCAATTCAAAGTGATCAAAGACTCCAAAGGTGGAAAATCAGCACTGCTTTTTTCTCGCCAGTTAGGCAAGTCCCACACCACGACAGCAACCATCTTGGAGAGCAAGAACAAAGCAACAGAAACTGGGCATTTTTTGTTATTATTTGTTTGTTTGTTTTTGTCTTTTTGAGACAGGGTCTCTGCAGTTCAGGCCTTGAACTTACTTTGTATCCCAGGCTGGCCTTGAACTCACAGCAATCCTTCTGCCTCAGCCTCCCGAGTCCTGGGATTAGTCAGAAGCTACTAAAGGACCTGCTTCATCAAAGCGAATGAGACTAATAAAAATTCAACAAGGACCTGGACCAGAGATGGAAAAGCTTCTAATGCCTGGGACCGAAGACCAGACACAGAAGCGGAGTCTCTGATCACAGCCAAGGCAAAAAGCTAGCAAAATGGGAAGAAAAGGCTGGACCCAAGTATCGCATTGAACTCATTGCTGGATCTGAATGATTTGAGCCACTGAAGAATCATCACTCATCATGTATGTGAAAGTGAGGGCATGGGGTGGGGCCTTGGAGCACTGCCACCCACTCCCCTGGGGCCTGGCTCAGTCCCGTGCGGAGCTGAAGGCACAGTGCTCCGTGGTAGGCAGTGGACAGACTCAATGTCCGGGAGTCCTCAGTTGGCCATAGCAGTAGCAGCTCTTGGAAGATGGGTTCTAACAAATAAATGTAATTTGGAGTTCAAGACGCCAGAGAAGCTCGAAGCTGGGTGGCTATGATGACCAAGTTGGCGGTTGTGTGCTGGTTCGGCTCCCAAGTCAAACAAAAGCTTTTCCTCTTCACGTGGGTTACGTTCCCTCCCAAACAGGTGGCAGTAAGGTGACCAGCAGGCAGAACCATTGGAAAACATCAGAAGAAAAGTGAGCCGGAGCCCCTCACAGCATGACCCCGAGCAGAGGCCAGGAGGGAAGGGAACGAGGAAATTGCAAGCCCAGGGGGCTTGGGCAGCAGTCACGGTTTGGACTGCATTTGTCCCAGCAACCGAAAGAGGAAGGGAAGCAGAAGAGGGATGTGCTCTCATCCATGACGTGGGGCTGACATTAGTGGGTTTCCCATGACCGCGAGGAGCTGGGGGCCCGGCACGCAGCAGGTTGCACCTGTGGCTGAAGGGAGGCAGACGGGCCTATGAGGACAAAGCATGAGGAAGGTGTCCCAGGGCCCTGGGCTTCCAGCCCCTCTGGGAGGAGCCACAGATGGAGGGTGGGGAGGTTGGGCCACTCAGGGCCAGCACTGAGCCAAGAGGATGGTGAGCAGGCCTGGAACAATGAGCGCTGGACCTGCGCGTAGTCTCAGACAGGAGGAGCAAGAAGGAGGGGACAGGCAGGGAATGTGTGCTGGCTGGACAGAGGGAGAGTGGGCGCCAGGATGGGGGGCAGTGGGAAAACTGTACTAAAATTCCTGATTCTTCTCATGCAGGCCTGCGCCTGTCACTCCTTCTTCCCCTCACTCTTCGTGATCAGCTTGGGCTAGGGGAGCCCCGAAAGGGACACTGTGAAGGCCCAGGGCTGCCCTCCGGCCATGCCCTCTTCCCCGGTGAGCAAACCCAAGGAGTGAAGGAACGTGGAGGCCTCTTGGTCTCACCCAGGTGCTGGCACCCAGCCGAGGGCCAAGCTGTCTCTCTGCGTGGCGCCCAGGACAAGCCCAGCCCCCTGCAAAGCCCCAGCTGTACCCCCACTATCAGCAACCTTAGCCTTGGGCTGAAGATTCCCCCAAGTGGAGTCAGTGAAGCACTGTGTTTAGTCTGGTCAGGCCCCCATCGAAGCCCCATCCACCAAGGCTCAGATGCACTCGTGGAGCCCATGTCCTTGCAGGGGCCACCATCTCCACCCTGTGCCCTGGCTGCCTCTGGTCCACCTCCTTCTGACCTCTCCCGTTCTCTTTCTGGGCCCGCCACAGGCCTGGGAACCACTAGTTGTACCCCTAGATAGGAGACGGTTAAGTATCTCATCACTTACCCCAGAGCACGGGTACATGCTCAGCAAGGGTCAGCTCGTGGTTGCATTTTAACCGAGCTGTGTCCCTCTTCAGCGCTGAGCTTCGCTTGTACGGACGATGGTCTCAGGGTCATGTTGAGTAGGGTGTGGCCTCTTGTCTGTGGTTTTTTTACTGAGAAGGAAAACTTGCAAAACCCAAGCAAGGCCTGTGGATTGGTTACCTGGGCTGCAGCCAGACGATATCCTGCTTTTGCTGACCATGCGAGGGGTGTGTAAAATGTTCATATCAGAAAAGCTGAATAGACAGACATATAGGGACCGTCTGGACTATTTTCCTAACATTTTTTTCAAGTCTGAAATTATTTTAATATAAAAAATTTAAAATGGAATTAATGACATTATCTATCTTACAGGTTGTATGGAGAATATGGAAGTAAGCACATGTGGATAAAGCTAGATATCAACAGTAGCAGGACTGCACAGCATCTGCTCTCATCACTGTTGTCTTATGACTCATACCAGTGGCCCGGCCCAGCAGCCCTGAGCCCATAGAGGCACAAGCCCAGCCCCTCCCTGGGAAGAGGCAGCTACCTCTCTGTCTGCTGAGCACACAGCCAGAGAGCATCCCCAGGTCCCCAGTGCTGCACAAGGCACTGGGATAAAGTAGGGGAGGAGCCCAGCCTTGCCCCGCCCCAACTCCTTCCTGCCAGCAGAAAGGGAGGTTTGTGGGGAAGGTCCTCCACTGCTTCTGCCCTGGAGTTGGTGGCAGCTCTGAGCTGTCATGTGAAGAGTGGCAGAGATTTAGGCTAAAAGACAGTGGAGTGGGTGTCTAAACTGGTACATCACCGAGGCAGAAAGAGCTGGAGCCCAGAAGGGGTTGAAGATAATCAGCGTAGTCTCCGAGAAGCGGGAGCAGGACGGGCAGGGGCTTTTCATCGCACCATGTAGGAGCAGAGATGGGGCCTCCCCACGGATGCTGGGCCCCTTGCAACCATCAGAGTATGGGGGCGGGGTGCTGCCACCCTCCCAAATCAGCTGAATTTGAACTGAAAAGATAATCCCATCTTGCAAATATCTATGCAATAAATGGGTTTTGCACCTAGCCTCAGACTTTTTTAATGAAGAAACACTGAGTAGGTCTTAGCTCTGTTGGTTGAGACTGCTGATCTTAAGCTTGGGGGCACTCTGCCGACTTGAAAAAGGAAACGTGCCCGGAACTCCTCAATGACAAGCTGAGCACCACTCACAGACCCTTCTCTCTGGGGGCACCGGCTAGGACTCCCCACACAGGTCCTGCGTCTTGGCACCTAACTCAGGGAGTAGGAGGGCACGGCAGATGCCTTGGACCCATCTCACAGGTGGGGCTGTAGAGGCGGAGTGCCAGAGCAGGGCAGAGGGCTCTTCACGCCAAGCCAGGGGAAGCCCAGGAGGAGGAGGGACAGGGCCTTTGCACTCTTCATGGGGGTGGGGAGGAGAGGAAGGAGAACCATGTCAGTCTGGAGTGCTGGTCAGTCCATCAAGGCTGCACACCCCTCCCTCTGCACTGGGGCCAGAGTGGTGCGAAGGTTCCTTTGCAGGGCAGGAATGGTTTTCAGGGTAATGTTTATGGAGTCCTGGCTGCAGTGTCCGGCACATGGAAGGTACTTGCTGATCAGAAATCGCCCTTTCTCCTCATCCTTAGGCAGGGATGCCCTGGACACGCAACCAAGGTGAACAGGCTCAAACGTCATGCACTGTACCCTTCAATCTAACACCTGCACACTCAGCCCATGTGGACACCGTGAAAATGACCGCAGCGACAGTGCTCACGTAGGTACTGCTGTACAGTGCTTCCCTGGTGTCAGTCACAGGCCCAGAACTTCACGCGCATTAACTGATCAATTCTTCAGACCCCTGGGAAGGGCTACCAGTATCTTCTGGGCTGCACTGAGAGTTCCAATGAGGCTGCAAGTCAAGGCCAGGACACATGACTCCAAGTGTCCCTGGTCAGCATGGCCTTCTGCTGCTGAGGGGATTGAATTGAGTTTCCCAAAAAGATCCAGTGAAGTCTGAACCCCCACACTTCTGAAGACGGTCTTATTCCAAAACAGAATTTTTTTGCAAATGTAGTTAGGATAAGATCTTTAGCGTGGACCCTAATCTAATATGACTAGTGTCCTATAAAAAGGCCAAATTTGGGCTTAGAGACTCACATGAATCAGGTGGAGGTTAGGGATGCTTCTGAAAGCCGGGGAACACCAAAAGCTGCCAGCAAAGCACAAGAAGCCAGAAGAGAAGCCTGGAATGGATCCTCCCTCCCATCCTCCAGAAGGACCCAACCAGACCGGCGCCTGAGCTCAGACTCTGCCCTCCAGAACTGGGAAATGATGCATTTCTGTTGCTCTGGCCACCCAGTTGGTGGTAAGTACTATGTTACATTAGTCCTAGTAAATTAACATAATCTCTATGGCCTTTCTACGACATTTCCCAAAGCAAACCCCTATTTCTTTTGAAATGCTACAGACATTCCTTCCCATCAGCTGGACTTACACTTTTCTTGGTGTCCTAGACTAATGGTTGTAATAAGGGCATTTTGGATAATGTCTGGAGAAGCTTTGGATTGTCACAATGAGAAGCCACTATTGGCACCTAGTGCACAGAGCCTGATCTAAACCCCAGTAAGGCCAAGATTTACATGGATTCTCCTAAGGGAGAAGCTCTGCAGCTGTGTGCTTATACACACACGCTGTTTACACACACTTACAGGGCATCCTGCATCTATTCCCAAGGGCACAGAGGGCCCCAAAACCCTTTCATGCACTCTAGGCTAAGAGCCCCTGCTGCTTAATAGGCAAGACATGATGTTAATATAGTTAACAAGATTTTCAGCATGATAGAAAAGAGATACAATTGTAAGGTAAAATAAGAAACCCTATAATCATAAACTTGCATTGGCAATAACAATATGAACTCTCTTTCAAAAAGAAAATGAATATCACCCCATCCAGCCGCTGACATGCCCCTTGAACATAACATTGTCCCAGAAATAAGGAGAGTCAGTAACTGTGCCTCCTGGTAAGATACAACTGGATGCACATAGCACCACATCTAAAATCTCGCAGTCACATGCCACACGACAATGTCATTGTTGGTGACATGCCAAATACGCAACAGCGGTCCCAGTGATGGCAATGGAGATGACGAAGTCTTACCGCCCGGGGATGCTGTACAGTCATGACAAGCAGTGCAATACCTGACGCTGGTGCGAACAAAACCACAGTACTGCTGAGGGCATGAAAGTCTAGTGTATGAGACTCGGTATGCCACATATTCGATAGTGACAATAAATGACCATGGTACTGGCTTTGTATTTCCTATACTATATCATAATTTTTGAGTGTATTCTTATTTATCATAAAAACATTAATCAGTATGCCACACAGTAGTGGCACACCTGCTGTCTCTCTTGATTGCTTCAGGAGGCCACGTCGAGTGGCTGATGTGTGCCGTCGAGTTCGTGTCAGTTCGTGCTCGAGCCTTGATAACCATGGAATCACCCAGCAACTCGGCTCTCAGAACGTAGTCCCGGTGCTGGGCGATACACGGCTGCATTTCATTCAGATAAAACCCGGGTCAGGCCAAGCCTCAGGCTCTCACTCTAAGTTTAAGGGAATACAGAGGATGAGGGAATGGGATAAATAAGAACATGCAGATGCAATCAGCAATCAGCCAAATTCAGAACTAGTTTTATCCCCACTAAATAAACCCCCTTTGAAAAAGCAGAGGTGTGGGGAAAGCTGGTATGGATCGATGAGACTTCCAGGACAACTGGGGACATTTCATTTGATAGATGCTAAATGTCATTAAAGATTTCTTATCAATATGTTTAGGTTTGATAATAACAGCACTGTGGGTTTTTTTTTTTTTTTTGAAAGAGTTCATATCTTTTAGGTACATGCTGAATTTATTTTGGATGAAATGACCCAACCGAGCCTAATCCTAAGTGGGAAATTTTTGACACTGTGTGACAGATTCTGCTCTCTCTACTACAGTAAATGTTTGAAAATGTCATAATAGATCATTTTTAACAAGACCCACAGTGTCCCCTCCGGCTCCTTCCCTGCCAGGGTCTACACACTTTTGAAGGAGTCTCAGTGGCTCCTGCGAGACTACCTGGAACATCACGTCTCCAGCCTGGGGTTACTGATGGGTGGCAGGGGGTCAGCGCAGAAGCCCCCCTGAAAGAGATGGTGCCTGATCTGAGCCCTGAAGCCAGCCTCTCCCTGTGGCACTACAGGAACAGGTCGCCAGGGAAGTTAGCACACGGAGATAGACGTGACCCTGTCCCCCAGCAGCTTCTCTGGATCGCCCCGCACCGCCACACTGTGCCTCCTCTGTCACCAAGGGCACACCGTTGCCACGCAGTAGAAGTTCTTTTTCACTCCTGTAAGATGCTGGAGAAGGAAGCATAGGAAGGTGCAGAGCTTTCACAGGGAAACCAAGAGTTCTGAAGGGGAGGAGAGGGGCATGCCTTGCAGGGCCAGGGAGGAGCAGGCAAGGCTCTCCCGGCCCGGGGCCGAGGTTTAAATGAAGACACAGCACTGCACAGTGAGTTCAAGGCCAGCGTGAACTACACACCAAGACCCTGTCAAAAACATAACACTGCAACAGGGCTGAAGGAAGCTGTTCTAAGAGGTGAGCAGAGGCGGGGACAGTGACACTGAGCACACTATCACGTCCTGATTCACCAGCCGTCCGTCCTCTGTGATGAGATGTCTATTCGAATCCTCTGCCCATGCGCGGGGGACTTCTTTTCATTTATTTGCTTTTCTGATCTGGGGGGAGGCGTTCAGTCTCTCACCACTGAGTATGATGTTAGCTGTAGCTTTTCTGTAGATGATTCTTCTTCCCAAATTGAGGATGTTTCCTGTTAGTCCCACTATACTGAGAGTCTTTATCGTGGGTGGGTGTTGAATTTTGTCACACTTTTTTTTCCCCCTGCATCTACCAAGATAATTGTACGGTTTTTCTTGTTCGATCAGTTAATATGGTGAGTTTCACTGATTGATTTTTCAAATGTTAAACCAGATTGCATTCCCGTGACAAGTTCCATTGATTCTGATATCTTATCTGCTTTATGTATTGTTGGGATCAATTTGCTAAAAAAAATTTTTTTAAATGTTTGCATTTATTTCCATGAGGTTTACAGTGAATTGTTTTTTCTTATGATATCTCTGTCTGGTTTGGGTAGCAAAGTAATGCTGGCTCCATAAAATGTGGGAAATAGGTCTTTTTCTTTAGTTTTTTGGAAGAATTTATGAAGGATTGGAATTATCTCTTTCTTAAATTGTGGTCATCAATACTTGCTAATTGCTCCTACCACCACCATGATTTTCTGCTGTATCCACATTCTCTGCCTTCATCCCCATGTGTTTTCTAAACTGCCTAAATTTTTTTAAAAAATCTCCAGTCAAGGGACTTTATGAGGAGACTTTCCACTCTCATCGTGGTGGAACCAGGGGCACCTGCTGTCGTGCAGTGACAGCTCAGATGCATCAGTCAGAGTCACCTGAACTCAGCCCCACCGTGGACCCACAGACGAGGCCCCTTCCCAGCTGTCCAGGTATGACTAAGTGCACGGGATGGGATGCGGAGCTGCGGGACCTGGAAGAGCCCCACCGCCGCCCCCGGGGAGGTGGATTTCAGGAAGCGGAGGGCAGCAGCCATCGCCTCCACAGTCACCTTTGTACACAAGCGGTGCTTGCAGTGAGCTGGAGACTCGCTGGCTCGCCCAGGACCTAGATTCTCCAGAGACAGAAGCCAAGGCTGAGCTTGGCAAAGCAACTGTCAAACATCACACGAGAGGTTAGTGGCAGACGGGGCTAGAACCCCGACACCTGACTCCCGTCCTTGCCCTGCCCTGCCCTGCCCCCCAGAGAGAGCCCCTCTGTGGAGCACATCCTTGGGTCTTCTTGCCCTCCAGCTCCCACTGGACTCAGCCAGTAGAGAGCCCTACAGGGGATCTCGTGGTGGAGGAGGAAGTTGGGGACCCTGTACTGTTTCACTCTGGGCCGGGCTGTGTTTCTGTGAGCCATAGATTAGTCCACAAACCCCCTTCCCCACTTCATGCCCTGAGCCCAGCTCCTATACCTAACTCCTTCTGGCCTCATGGGCCCCTGGCATGGCACATATGGTCAGTCCCTGGGTGCCCTGCATTCTGTTACTTTCCTTAACCTCATGGTATCTCTGCAGATACTGCCTTCCTCTGCACTCTTCCTCTTCAGAAATCTCGGCCCAGCACACCCTGTCCCCTGCCTGATATGTGCAGGTGTGCCTGACTGCCATTTACACCCCATTCTCAAGGGCTCAGGCCCCAGAGGAAACCCCTCCATTTCTACTCACAGACTGTGGTCTCAAATGCCTGCAGGACCTCTTGTTGGTACCAGTTGGCTCCAAAGGAAGGTGTGTGCCATCTGTGCGTGCCTGACGGACACAGACCCAGAGCCATGCATTGGATGGAGACCTGGCCTCTTCCTCCTCCAGGTGCCCAGCCCGTCCAGACTGGCCGACCACCCCCCCACACCCCAGGTGCAAGGAATCACGCGGCATCAAAGGAAAGGCAGAGACACTCAGGTGACTTGAGCTAAGGGAAAGGAACTCTTTCCTCAGGTGGCCCCTTTCAATGCAGTGCAAAGGCCAATGACTGTTCAGAAACCAGTCCTCAGAAACTTCTGCAAGCACACCAGCTTCCAAGAGTCGGCAGCCCATGCTAGAGACAGCACACACTCGTCCAAGTCAAACCACCAACAATTCACTGTGCCTTTGGGGGTACATCTACCTCAAGGATGATTCAGAAAAACATACACATGTGCACACACACACACACACACGCACACACACACAGCCTAGGTTTCACTTTGGCCCCTGGTTCCTCATGATATTTGCATTAAGAAAGCAGAGAAAGGGAGAGGGAAATAAAGATATGACACCTTCGGAAAGATGTGGAGAGCCAACAGAGGGCTTGCTGGGCTGGACCTTTTTGGTTTGAGGGGCAAGGATTTGAAGATACGCAGCTATCCCCACAGGGTGACATCCTACATCAGCAGACATCACCACACCAAAGGACCCAGAGGCAGAGCCAGACCAGGTGGCAGCATGGTGACTAGAACTCACATCCCATCACCATCCAGGCTGGGGAGCAGCATGCAGGTGCCAATGCAGTGTCCAAACTTGGTGCACAGGTGGGTGGACAGGTGTGTCATGCTGCACCACTCCTTTCAGATGTCTTCGGACAGGCACCTTTCTCCCTCCAGCTAAGGAGGCCTCACCCGGGAAGCAGAGAAGAAGCCAGTACTGACCAAGGGCCGCCCACAGGCCTGGACAGGAGCCAGGGCTCCAGAGTTTCCTTCATGGTGCTCTGCATCCTTAGACTCCGACCGTGAATTCTTCGAGTAATGATGACCACTGATGGTGACGCTGAGGCCTCTCACTGCGCCTTAAAGTCTGTTTCAAGGCCTCGCACAGCACAGCAGTGTATCTTGTTGGGCCCTCATGGTAGTTTTTGCACTTGGAACTGCAGTGCCGTTGTTGCCCCTTTACCAGGGAGAAAATGCAGGTCCCGGCAGGGAGGTCTGCCCACCTGGACTCTCATGCTGAGAACGTACAGAGCCAGAGCTGGGACCCCACACTGCACTCGCCCTCCGTGTCCTGGCATTGCACCCCAAGGTTAAAAGGCCACCCCCACCCCCATCGTCAACACCCTGAAGAGGTCGTACCAGTTAGGAGAGAGAACGCCTGGCATGGCAGGTCATGTTAGGGAGCAGGCCGGAGCATGTGGGGCAGAAGGGAAGGTGGTTTGCGAGCCTCCCTCCCCTCCCTCCTGTTTTTCCACTAGGGGGCTCCTCTGAGAGCTGCACTTTAGCCAGGACTGTTAGTGACCATCTGGCCCTGAGGGCAAGGTGAGGGCTCCTGATGACAGTGTGGCCTCGCACGTTCGCTCATCAGGCCTTGGTGCAGTTTCCACATGGCCCATTTTCACAGAAGCACGTGGCTCTGGGAGCTCTGGGTGCCGGGGACTCCCCTGTCCTCAGCAGGGGACCCACCAGGCCCCTTTTTCTGGGGAGAACCAGGTGTCGCCGGCAGGATAGGCTAAGCCAGACACCTAGGATGTGGGCGTGCAGAAACACGTGGGTTCCTGCTCTGGCCTACTCCCTGGGCTCCAGGAGAATGGCCTTGGAGAAGAGGCTCTCCCGTGTGACACTGACATGGGGCCTTGCCCCTCAAGACAGCCATCTCAACCCACAGTCTAATAGGTGTTCCGGGGCAGAGTCGGGGTCCAGGCCAGGCTACGCCCAGGGAAAGGAATAGGACATATTTTGACCAATCAGGCCTAGCGTGAGCAAGCAAAATGGAAAGGGCAAGAGTTTCAGAGGGGCGCATTATCCCAGGACTTAGCCGGGCTTCTATCATGACCTTGTTAAAGCCACCTACTCAGGAAGCAAACCTATCCCACCAGACGAGAGGGCCTGAAGGAGGAAGGAGACCTGCTGGAGGGGAAAGTCACCAAGGACTCTAGCCAAGAGCCAAGATAGAGCAGCCAGGCTGGGAGGAACCTGGTTACAGGCTGGGCAACATTGGGCCAGCTCCGATGCCTGGTACGCACGCCCGCATACCCACACACACGAGCAGATGCATGCACACATTCGCACTCCCGACCCTGTCGTTTCTCTGGCTCTGGCCAGAATAAGGGTCAGCTATAACATATGAGAGGCAGGGGCCTCCCGAGAGCCAAGGCTCCACCTGAAGGACACATGGGCTGCAGAGGGGGACAGAGGAAGAGGCCGTCACACCGGACTAAGGGAATAGCGTAAGCAGTTATGTACTGGGCCACAGGGAATTTAGGGTCCCCAGAGCTCCAATCTGGTGACGAAGCAGGAGAGGGAGGTGGAGGCAGGCTGTGTGCCAAGGAGATGGGGAAGGATGCCAACGCTGATTTGGGCTTTTAAAGGAGCATCCTGAGAGCAAGGAAGACCAATGCCGCCAGGGCTTCCAGCGCCTGAACTTGGGGCGGGGGGGGTGCCGGAAGACCAGCAAGAATCTCACCCCCAGGGGGAAGTCACTCACGAGGACCATGAAGTGTGCTGCCCATTCTGCCCACTCCATAGGTGGCAAGCAGCGCTCCCTGGCATCACACATGAGGATCCCATGCTCACGTGGAGAGTAGAAGGTTCTGCTGGGACCCAAATCCTTGGCATCTGCTGTTAAGAAGCTGATTTTTCCCTCTGTCATTTGTCTCAGACATCTCTATGGATCTGAGGTCAATGGATCAGGTGACAACACTAAGAAAGCCCCTGGCTCAAGTGTTTATTGAGCAGAGTCTATGTGCGGCATTGAGGCTGGGAGCTGAGGAAGACACCAGGAAAGGAACTGCTCGGGGCTGCTTTGCGCCTGCTGGCAGTGGAGAAATGAGTCATGTAAGGTTCAGAGCATCTACTGGCCCAGGGGCACAAAAACTCAACACATGGTATAAGGGACACCGGGTCCATGGGGAAAACAGTCAGGAGACAGGATTCTGTCCCTAACTTTCCAGGAGGCCTCGGACACCTCCCTGGTTTCTCTATGGTCTACTTTGTGATTCTAAGTGCATGAATGCAGAAACTGATATCGAAGTTGCAGTCCTTGTGGGTCAGTCATCCCACAGGTGCTGTGTGGCCCTCCATCATCTCTGATGCCCAGACTTCCAGAACCTGGCTGTGTGGACCTCGTCTGCTTCTCTTTGGTCAAACCCCTGCTGCCAGTATTGAACCACTGACCGAGATTTTCTCAACTCTAGTGCCACTTCCTGGATTCCAGAGCTAGACTCTACCCGAACCTCCTGGAATTTTAAGCTCCAGAGTTCAAACGGGAGCTCTGACCCCTCTTCACCCCAATGTCCCTATAACCCAGCTTTCTCATATCCTAGCCTCAGACCAGACAGTCCTGTGGGGTGAGAGAACCAGACTGGCCTCATAGAAGAAGCAAGCTTTGGGGGTCAGTCCCTGGACAATGTGGGTTCTGATGACTTCAGTTACACTTACCTTCTCTGTCTTCTCTGGGATTGTATACTTGTCAGCATCCTGTTGCTGTAACAAATACCTGAGATATACAACTTAAAAGGGACACAAGTTTGTTTTTATTCATGGTTTTAGAGGTTTCAGTCCATGGTTACTTGGTCTTATTGCTTTGGGCCTGTGCTGGCACAGTATATCACGGCAGGAGCACAGGCAAGAGCAAAGCTATTCATCTGTGACAGTCAGAAAGCAAAGAGAGAGAGACAGAAAGGGGATGGAATTCCAATCTCCCTTTAAGGGTAGACCTTATTAATTCTACTAGGCCCCAACTTGTGAAGGTTCTACCACTTCCAGTATCACCACAGGCTGAGGACCAAACCTCCAACACATGGAGCACCAGGAACACTCCAAATCCAAAGTCTATCTGGCTGTTCGAAGATAGCTGAGATGAAAATGAGGCATGGAAGAACCTGAGGCTTCAAGGGCTCATTCCCTAGAGGGAGCACAGGCCTGAGTTTATCAAAAGCTCACAGGAGACACATCCATACTCTGTGTTATCTCTGTGACACGATCATGAATTTATGCAGAGAAATCACTGTGCTATCTTTTGCTGCTCCTTGATATGATGCAGTAGATGAAATGAAAATTAGCCCAGGCAAGGAAGAACCTGGAGACCTGGGTGAAGCAGTCTGCTTCCTGCTCCTGGCCAGCAGCAGATGCCACTGTGGTGTCCCACATGGAGCAGCCAGTGTGTAGGCAGCTTGTGGTGAGGGGTGGGGAGACCTGAACCTTGAGCTCACGGTACAGGCTGCCTGGAGACTCCCACTCAGAGGAGCACACGGGGATAGAGGGACGGGGGAGGGCAAGTTACAGGTCCTGTGGCGGGCTGACTCCTCTGCGCCACATACAGTGCTCTCTGTCTCTTCCCCCTGCAGAGATCAACTTCCTTTGTTCAAACACATTTTATGACACTTCTCTAAAATAATTCTAGACTAATGCAATGATTTCCATAGTTTTTCCCTAATAAAATTAAACATAATGTTCTAGTTAAGGCAGCATATTTATCAATCCTTTTGATTGAAGAATTATGGGGGGAGGGGGGAGTCATGTCCTGCCATGGATTCCTGCAGATTGCCCAAAGTCCATCCTACTGAAGCCTAAGTGTTCTGCGGAATTAGTTGCGAAAATTGCCGAGTCACTCCAGTCCCTTAATAGCTAAGAGCAGACCAATAATTTGTTCCCTTGAATGCACATAAAATTGGTAACATAAATGTCAATAGAACATCATCTGGTTCACTGTGTGACGAGCTGATCTCTCATGAAACTGCAAATTCAGAGAGAACTCTGTGATCGCTTCCTTGGGTTCCTCTGAACCCTGGGAGAACATGTGTGAGAATTCTGGTTACACTGACAAGAATCGAACCAGGGTGCTTGAGCCAGCATCCCCCTGCACGGACAGGTCCCCTGCATGGTGGGTGGCCCTCAGTCTGTTCCCAAGCCCCAGGAGCCTCCCATTGCCGGAGCACCAACTTCTTTGCAGACAAAGCCTAGCAGAGGGGTATGGAGGCCATGGCCAGTTCAGGCTATCCAGAGAGCTGGAGGGAAGATTTCAGGCCTGTGTATGAATCACCCGGTCAGGTAGGTGGTCTGGCTTGACACAGTGGTACTCAGGGACTACAGTGATGGTCCAGGATTGGGGGAAACAGTCTCATTCAGTGAAGGAAGTATCCCCGTGAACCACCTTGGACAAGGGCAGATTAGACACCCCAGGTTTTCATGTGTGTTAACCTATTTGCTTCCCTTACAGGCTGGACTTTTTTTTTTTTTAACCAGAAGCAGGGAGTTTGAGGGATTATGAGAGGTCTTGCCCAACAACAAGCAATTGGGAAGTGAGGGAATCTGCATTTGAACCCAGCCTCCTGGATCTCAAATGTTCTGCTTAAATAAGGTTTATACCAAACACATTGTCTCCAAACAACCCAAGACAAAGGCGGAGCCGGGATGGAGCAGGGGACATACAGAGTTTTTAAAAGTGACTCTGGAATCTCAGCTCATATCACTGGACAGCAGCCATGACTTTTGTGTCCATCTTGGACATCCTCAAGCTCCAGCAAAGCATCACTGACCTCAGAACAGCTCCGGAAGCCACGAGCAGAGGCGGGTCCCAGCAGCCTCAGCGCAGACCTGCTCGCATCAAAAAGCCGCCCACCGTGGCCTGCTGGGCGTGCAGCTGGAGGATCAAGCCAAGCCACAGAAGTGCTTAGTACTTGCTGCTCCCCGCAGAGAGGCAGGTCGCTGCCGTGATCGCCTCCAGCAGAACAAGGTACACATCCTCCTCTGGGGTCCTGTTTACTTCGCTGCTTTTGAGGTCAGTCAACGGCTTGTTTGCTGAAACCAAATTTCCTCACTCATTAGTTGTTAGAGGCCACGCAGAGCTGATAATCCGCTCGGCAGCTCTGTCAACACGGTCCCACGCGCACACTGCTAAGTGAGCCCCTGGGTCTCAGGTGACGCCCGTGGAGACCGAGTACCCAGCCAGAGCATAATGGCTCAGGATTTATCGATCCCTCGGGCCTTTCCTGTGTGGCAGACACCTTGCTGTTTGTCCTGCAGCCCTCCGTGGGCAGGAACACACACGTCAGTCACTCCCCACACCAGGGCCTGAGGCAATCGTGTCATGGGTGACCCAGAGCAGCAGGCAGTCCATGCTGTCCTTTCTGCTCAAAGCGACCCTCTGAGCTGCTCAGACTTTCCTGTGGTTTAGTGTTTGGCCTCCCTCCCCTTGTCTCTGTGGCCTCTCGGATTTCCAAGGTTTCTCATTCACCCAGTCTTCCCAGGCCACCTGCTTGTCCAAAGACAGCCACTACGTAAGATCACACCCCTCACTGGCAGAAGTCAAAGAGAAAGCAGAATAGGCTTCTCACGGTGTGTGGACAGTAATGGGCTTCTTGTGTTTGGACATATTCAAAATTAATTTGTCTCTTGGCAGAGATGTGGGAGAGAGAAAACTCCAGGGTCTACCCAGGCAGAGACACAGCAACCTTAGAAGGGAGGACAACTGACGTAAGTCCTTTGCAAGCTCGGCATTCTTTGGCAAAGACCCTTGGCCTTAGAACTTGGCTACAATTTAAGGAGAAAGGTAGAGCGAGATGGCCTCGGGGTGGACTCTGGCCCATGCTCGTGATCCCTCCAAAGCAAGCTGTGTGTAGGCAAGGTCCACGGCTGTCCCCTCTGCAGCTGGGGTGGGTCCAGGGAGAGGAGGAAGGCGTGGCGCTTTCCTCCAATCGTGCTGAAAGACCCTGTCCTAGTCCCCTCTTGAGGCTCAGGCCTGGGGGCCCATGGCTTTGGCAGGCAGCGTGACTTCACTCACAAACATGCTCTGAGCCCCTGTGTTCCCAGCCTTGCCAGGGCAGTCACCATGTCACCTCCTCCCAGCCCCATGACAGCTCTTTGGGGCAGGACCTGGCATTTGGCGAGAGCTCAATAAATATTTGTTGAGTGAACAGAGCTGTTCGGCCTGAGCAGCCACACTCCCATGAAAGCCTCGGCTTCGCTCCCAGCCTCTGCTTGGTCTGCAGCAGCACAGTCCTCTTGGGGATTGTACCCCCACAGAGATCAGAGCTCTTGGGGGCGTCCACGGCGCGCGGAACTCTCTCAAGCACCTTTCAATGCACATCTACCTGTGAAGTGGGAACGGAGCCCACCCACCTGGAGGCCAGTGTGGGGACCACTGCTACCCATGTGCTCATGGTCACAGAGCTTGGGGCCTTTGCTGCCACCACTCAAGCCGTTCCCGGTCCCCTAAGGACAACAATCTAGTCAGATTGTCAATGTGCAAATATTTGTTGTGTACCCGTGGCGGGCACATAAGAGCTGGCACTGCTGCCAGCAGGGCAAAACCTGCAGAGCTCGGCAGCTGCACAGTCTATAATGAGGGGTCCTCACTGGGTTCCCAGTGTGAATTCCCAGATGGTTTAGGACTTGCAGTACACACACACGCACTGCTCCGGCAGGCCTCCGTCCCCCGGCACTGACACCCCTGACTCTGCCCTTCCTCTGCTGCTAGGCCCTCTGCTCTCGTCCCTGTGTCTCTGGTCTACTCTGGGACTGACTCAGGCTCCCTATTCTTGTCCCTGAGCCAGATTCCCCTCCAGAGCCTCAGTGTCCTTCCCTGAATCTTGGCCTTGGTGGGGATCACTGAGGTCCCTCAACTTGTCCACAAGCATCTGTCCTTGTTTCCAGGTAAATTCAGGTCCTTCAACTTGGAGTGTGGCCACGGAACACTCGAATGCAGATGGGGGCAGATATCCCTGCTGAGACCAGCCTGCAGGGCCTTGGCATTGGCCGGGCCAGAATGCTGGCTGCCTTACTACGGTCCGAGCAAAGTTCCAAGGATGAGAAGGGCACAGAACGCGGTCCTTCAGGAGAGAATGGCTATCCCAAGGCTGAGATGAGCCATTTCCCAGGGGTGATATCAGTACTGCTCTGCCTGTCAGCAGCTGGCGGAGGACTAAGGGCTATGCCCGGGCCACACACGGCTCAGCCCCTTCCTCTAGCCCCGAAGTTTCTTGCAAACAGAAGCCACACTGGGTACCTGTGCTGCTCTCACCCTGCCTAGCACAGGCCCTGGACGTAGTAGGTCCTTCACCAAGCTCGTGGGAATGAATGGCTTCCGTATATTTTCAGTTACCACAATAATCTGGACAATCTTTTTATTAATGACTTTTCAAATTTATGATTTGCAATCAGTAAAAATTAATTTTTTACTCTTTTTCGGTCATCTTTTTTTATAATCACTGGGCAGTTCCTCTCTCCTCTCCCGGAGCCCGGTTACAGAGGGCAGGTGTCAGCGGTCACCTCACGCTGTCTCATGTCTTTGTTGCTCTACTTCCCAGCACATGGGGCCGGACTTCTACCTTGCCCTCCTGCGAGGGAATCAGAGGGTGGGGACAGGTTCCAGGCCGACGCACATCTCTGCCTTCTTACTACCTGTGACGTGAGCCTGTCGGCTTCTTCAAGCCTTGGCCCAAACGTCTCTCAAAGCAAACCACCTCCTTCAGAGGCTGGTGGGGGGAGTGAATGACTGCAAGGAAGCTGGGGACAGTCATCCCACGGTAAAAATGACAATTACATCAACTACACAAAACCGTCAGATACCCAGAAGGGCTGGGGAGAAATGCACCTGTTGCTTGTCTCTGGGTAAATTATTTTTCTACCTTTACTTCGCTGTTTGTCTACCTGTTCTCCAGTGAGCATAATCTAATTTTAAAGTGGAACCACCACGTAACTTTGTTCTTGCTTAATACACATTCTTAATGGAGGCACTCCAAGTTCAACCTGAGGTCACTGAACTTCAGGGTCCCTGAGGTGTCCAAAAAGGGTAAGGGAGTGTTTGGTACAGCCAGCCCCCCTTCCACAGCACCTGTGGATTCATGACCACAGCTAGAGCTCAGTGGGCCTCAGCACACACCGGGGGACCTGGGTCTGGGAAGGAAGTGAGTAATAGCCCCTGGGCGCCTGGGCTGTGTTCTCACAGCAGCAGCGGGGAGGGAAGGCTCCCGTGGTGCCTGCCGGCCGCTCCCTGGGTGACTAACCCTGCTGGAGCACCTTCAGGCCTCTGGCCATTGCAGGTGGGTGGCAGGAGCTGCCAGGGCCAGACTGGCTGCAGGCCTGGAGGTGCAGGCTCCTGACTCGTGGGAACAGCGGCTCTCTCTCTCTCCAAAGCTTGCCTCTAGCACTGGCTGGAGACATATCCTTTTCCTGTTCAGAAAGCTGTGCCCTGGAGAATTAGAAAGCGGTCTCAGGCCTGGGTCGAACCCTGCCTCTGCTATGTTAGCTAGGTGGTTCAGGGCAAATCTCTTCCCTCTCTTAGGCCTTGTGTGCTTTTCTGTAAAATGAGGATGAAATTAGGAAGTTCCTCGAAAGAACCCAGTGTCTACACATCGGTAGTGGGAGCTGGATTCGTGCCGCTCCCTCCCTCTTCACTTGCCCTTGTATGACCTATTCTCTTTCTGGTGTTGAGCCTGAGTTCCAGAGGAACTTCCCCCCACCCAAAGCCGGCTGGGTTTCTGGCTGAGTTCACTTTCCGTCAGATGCCACGTGGTGCGAGTGGATGGCTGGGACCTGCCCCTGGAGGAAGATGGAAGACGGCTTCATAGTGGGCTTTTCCCAACCTCCAGGGGAAACAGCAGATCATAGGTAATGAAGGACATTTAAACTGCAGGCAAACAGACAATCCAATCAGGGGGACCCAGGGAACCTGCTGTCTCCTGCCTTACTCCCGATCATGGGAAGGCCAGACAGGCTGGAGGGCTGCTTACCAGCCCGAGAACAGGGTGGGGAGGCCCTTCCCGCGAGCTGCGGAGGAAGGAGTACTGTCCATGGCAGGCAGCCATGGGTGCAGAACTTGTCTGCCACCCATCATTAGCTGTATCCTTAGGCTGCTGGCCTCAACTCATTTCTACAGGGGGTAAAGAGCAGCCCTGTGAAATCAGCACGGAAAGGTGCCTGCAGGAGGCCATCAATGGATGGAGCGATGATAACGCGAAGATTGTAGGAGGACAGCCATATGTCTGAAGAGGGCCTCTTATGTCACCTATTTACCTAGAGCCACATAGGGACTGATTAAATATACCTGCCTCACCAGGGCGCTTCAGATCCATCACTGCAGCTGAGCCACCTAAGGACTATTCCACCATTAGACTCACACTTGGGCCGCCCCCTACAGCCACTGAGCTAGTAGGTTCTGACCCAGGGCTTCCCGACCCCTGAGCCAAGGAGCCCCTCTGCTCTCCTGCATTCCTCCCCTGGCCCCCAGCCGCAGCAGTCATGATGTGTCACTACCTGGGTCTCTGTGAGACGCCCTACGGGCTCACCGACAAAAACCCCGATAAAACCTCCAGATCCAGGGAAACCACAGGAAGGGAAGTGCATAGGAGAAAGTGGAGGAAGGGGCATATGCTGTCACTCTTCCAGTCCCACTGCAGAATATGTTCCGTGGATTTGATTGAGGAGAATTTCAACTGGAGTGGTGAAAAAGGAAATTGGGAATAGAAGGCAAAAATGTAGAGCTGAGCAGGCAAACTATGCCCTCAGTAAAGGGATGCTGGCTGGGGGAGCCTGGTCAGGCCCTAGCACTCAGGAATGGGAATGTGGCAATGGGGAAGCCAGGGCCAGTCCAGGCAAGGGACCTGGGAGCCTTTATCCAGGCACCTGGCATGCTCCCTGAACCTCCCCCATCCTGATCCAGTGGCCCCGTCCCACACTGCCTGCCCCCTCAGTGTTTTACCTGCTCCCTACCGAGGCAGGCTGCGTGATAAGGAATCCAGGAAGTTCAACAAACTCAGCGCTTGGACATCTCTGTGCCAGGATAAACAGGGCCTGGCATGGGGCTGCAAAGCCCTGTCCCAGGGCAAACACTGCCCTTTGCCAAATAGGGAATTGTTTTTGCAAAGGCCGTATGTGCACTTGTGGGCAGAAGAGCACTTCCGCCAGACCTCCTGACCACTCACCACACCCAGGCTCTGACATCACTGCTTGCTAACCCTGCAAGACGAGGGGCCAAGGAGCGGGGGAGACGCCCACGACCATTGGTGAAAGACACAAACATACTGCAGCAAGAAAGGATGCAAGTCAGGAAGTCAAAAAGAAAAAGGAAGGAAGGAAAGAAGGAAGGAAGAAGGAAGGAAGGAAGGAAACAAGAAAGAGTAGTCATAGTCATGAAGCTCCTGAACAATACGGAAGCACTCAGGTGATCCGGGCATCACACTTCCTGGGCCCCCCAGGACTGCCAGTGCGTCCCCGCGCTCTGTCTTAAAGGGCTGATGTGGCTGGCAGGGAGAGAAGGAGGAGCGGCCAGCGACTGGGAAGCCGAGGTCCAGGGTCCTCAGGGAGGTGCCTGGCGGTGTGAAAGGGCGTGGAGAGCCAGGCCCAGCTGGATCCAGACAGCCTTAGGCAGCGCCTCCTACCTTGGCCTCTGTCTCCTCACAGAAACAATGAAGACTGCAGCTGTCACTCACAGGAGGTCCTGGGCTTTGTTGATAAGAGGCACAAAGACCTTGCTCTGTGCTCCTAGCCTATGCTAGACTCTAGGGTCCTGTCCCAAGTTGGGGGTCTCCCTCCAGTTAGGGGCACAGCGGCCCCCTAATATCCCTTCACTGGGTCAAACAAAAGATTAACTTCATGAGCCACTGTACGTGTGCAAGGAAATGTGTGTGCTGGAGTATGCTTTTCCTGCACAATGTCCACGTGGTGTGGACACCTGGGGACCTGCTTGGCTTTGGCCGCTGCCTCAGACTGCACAGACAGCTCCTTTGCCTCCTGAAATAAAGCCATTTAATGCTAGTGGCTCAACCTATGCCCTACAGTGTGATTATTAGTAGGAATTAGGTGCATCTTGGGTAGCAAAACAGTGAGTCATGTGGGCATTAAACACATTCGAACTGACCCTTGGGGTACAGATTGGGTTCATGCTTGTCCTTGGACAAAACTACTCCCACAACACAATTTATGACCCTGGTAAAGCACAGGTTAATGAATCCACCTCTCAAGTTGGTCCCAGGGGTTCAGGACTTACCTTTCCTTCGAGGATGGTTTGAAAGTGTTTCTGTACACTCTGACACACTCACACACTTGCTCCTCATAGCTGGCTGTCCCGCTCACCCTGTCCAGCCCCTCAGCATGAAGACTCACCTATGCTTTGACACCTCAGTTTGTCCCGGACTACCCCAGAGCTAGAACTAGACCCAGAGAAACACCCACTAACATCCACACAGAAAGTCACACCTGGAGGTGTGCACACCTAGACCTTGCATGTGGGCTCTTGCGCCCCATCATGTACGTGTGCGTTTTGCACACTCACTAGATGCACACCCAGCAACACACACTATGGAAGGAGGTCAGCCCAGAGGACCCTGTCATGAGCCAGCAACCCCCACCCAGCCACCCACCCCAGCCTTGGCAGCCAGCCTCTAACTTGCACTGCCCCACACCTTGGGGCTGCTCAAATAGGCTCCCAGCACTCCTGGTTTTGGTCCTGGCTGTCGCTCATGCGTACAGTGCCTGCATGTCTTCTCAAGGCTTAACTGTCACCCCTCATGCAGCAAGACCCCCCATGCCATTCCCATGGTCAGGAGAGCCTGGGATATGGTACAAGGCTAGATCAGCCCATCCTGGTAGGATTCGGCAGTTAGCTGGGTCCCTGCTGCTTGGGCACCCGGATTGCCAGAAGTTGCACTGTTGAGTGCCCTCACCAGCTGGAACATCCTTGTTGGGGTAGGGGAGGAGCCAGAGGGTGGAAACCCAGACTAAAGGAAAGCAAGTCACCTCCACTAGTGTGTCACTGGCCAGAATTAGTCACATGGTATCACCTGACCACAGAACATTTGGAGCGTAGTCCTGTTTGCGTTCATTTCTCACTGCTGCCATAACAAATTAACACAAAGTTCACAGCTTAAACAGCATACATTTATCCTCCTAAGGTCCTGGAAGACACAAGTCCAAACAGTTTCACAAGCTTAAAATCAAGGCAGCAGCAAGGTTGGTTCCCCCTGAAGGTTCTAAGGGTATCCACATTCCTTGGCTTGTGGCCTCTCCCTTTCTGCCATCTTCAAAGCCACAAAACAGCATCTTTCTATGCTGTGTGCTCTCCTACCTTTCTTTCATAAGGACTCATGTGTCCACTCAGATATGTTCCATGCTATTTCTCCACCTCGAGATTTTAACTGTTCAAACTTGCAGAGTTCTTCTTCCATAAAAAGTAACTCTCAGATCAGGGAGATTGGGACACGGCCATCTGTTATAGACTGAACATCTGTGTCCCGCGGAAGTTCATATGTTGCAATCCTAATCCTCAGTGGGATGGTACTAGGAGCTGGGGTTGCTGGGAGGTGAGAGGTCCTGAGGATAGAGCTGTCAGGGTAAGACAGGTGCCCTTATATGAAGGGACATGAGGTTTTGCACTTGCTCCTCTGCTGTCTACCAAGTGAGTATCCAGCAAGAAGTCAGCCATCCACAAGGCAGGAAGAGGCCCTCACCAGAACCTGACTGTGTAGGTTCTCGTCTGTCCTTTTCTTACACTCCCAACCTCCAGGACTGTGAAGAACAAATGTCTATTTAAGACACTCACCCTATGGTATTCTGTTATACCAGCCTGAATTTGGACACCACCTTTGAGGGGCTGTTGCTCTTCCTGGCACAGGGATATAACAGGATTTTGAGGATGTTTTGAGAGCTGCCATTCAGCTCTGCTCCCCTGTGCTGTCATTGCTGTCACTGCCTCTTTTGAGAAGACCAGACCTTAGGGTCAGGAGCTGGGATGTCACAAGGACCCAGGATGTCTAGAAAAAGGCAGGGAGGAAGGAAAATGTGAATGAATGAATTTGGCAAGACCAAGAAGTGTATGAGGACAGAAAGAGTGTGAGGGCAGGTGGGCGGAGAGACCACATCACGCACAGCCAGTGGGGGAAGTGAATTTGCCTGGAGTGGAGGTATCGCGGGCAGCATGAGCACTTCATGCCCAGGCTTGGAGGGATGTGAGTGGGAGACCTGTGCTAAGACAGGGCAGGAGCAGGCAAGAGCGGGAAGCTCCTAGTCTGAGCCAGGCACAGTACTCAACACCATGCAGATCAGGGGCTGAGACTCAGGAAGGAGAAGTTCCTCAGTCAAGTTCACACAGCTGGACAGACAACTGTGCCCGAATTTGCAGTCCTGTTTGCTTGGTTCTGGAACCAGCTGCCACTCTGGGACAGCCACCCCTGTGCCAAGCTTTACCACAATTCCAGCAGCCTTAGTGTTTCCATCTTGTTGGGTCCCAGGTTTTTGATCTGCAAAACCAAGAGGTGAAACCAGGTGGTTCCCAAACTGGCTTTCAGCTCCAACCTTCATGAGTCCTTGAGCTGCCCTCATTAATCAGGGAGGAATTCCTGGAGGGGCTGGGGGCCTGAAAGTCCTCCACTGACAACAGACACGTAGTTCCTGTGTGCTGCCAAGAGATGATCCAGGGCAAGGAGGGAGAGGCCCTCTGCAGAGATGACTCCATGGCCTAAAAATGAGAATCACAGCATCCCACAGGATTGTGCAAGCTGCCCCCGAGGCTGCCAGTCAGGCTGGGCCCAGAGGAGGGCTGTTAACACTCCCTGAGTGTGTGCTCACAGTTAACTCCATCGGCCATGTGCACAGCCCCAAGAGCCTGCGGGGCACTGGCGCTGGCCTCCCCAGACCCTTCATCCCAGACAGGACATCTGCTCAGTGATGTAGCCATTCGCTCGTTCACTCATTCACTCACTCGCTTCTGCATTGGTACATTCCCTCACCCATTCCCTGAGCACGTGATAGGCCTTGTGCAAGCCACTGGGGACCTGGGGATAAACAAGACAATGTCTCAAGGAGCTCACTGGGCTTGAGAACCTCGAAGAACAGTGAAGCACTAAATATAGATACTGACCTTCCGGCCAGGTTGCTGCAATGATCGAGACACGTGCCTGGAGTCCAGGCAGCTCGGGCCAGGGGACTTGGGTATCTTCCTATGGAAAATACTTAACTACTAGCTAGAAAATCAAAACAAGATAATAGCTCTATCTTCAATTACCTTTAGGACATTTTTTTTTTTCTCCTGATGAATGTGAAGATGTAAGAATGTCACACTCAATGTGTTCTTAAAATCTCACTTGAAGCCTGGCCCAGAAAATCAGCTTTAGTCATTCTCAGGCTCCCAACCTCCCGGGCCCAAGCAAAGGGCCTGGGTTTGTACTCTCTGCTAGGCCCCTGGTGGAAAGGGGGGTACCCAGAGGCACTCATCCTCCAACCTGGCATGCTGCTGGACATCCAGGGGCTGGAGCCAAGTTGGGGCTCCAAATCCTGGGGCACAGCTGTGCTTCGGCTCTTGTTACCCCGGCCTGATGGTGACGTTTGAGGAACCACACCACATCCCAAGGCACTGCTATTAGAAGACACAGGCACAGATTCTGGGGCTTGGAGTTCCTTCCCAGGTGCTACGACTTTCTGCCTTCTTTCAATCCCCTCTCCCACTTTTTGGGAAGATAACCTGCATATTTTCTCCCTTGGCCTTTCTTTTTCACAAACGATGCTGCCTACACACAGCTGCTGGTGGAGTTCTGCAGATACCCCTGGAAGTAGCAAGCAGACAGAGCCCCAGCTCTCATCCACTTAGGGCTGTTCCAGAGAGTTATCCTGCAAGGCCCCCACATTCTGAACACTTCTCGAGTCATCTTCCTAAAGGTTGTGCTGCTTTACTCTCCCACCAGCTGTGTGATCACTGCCTATTCTGCCACACCATCTCCAGCAGCAAGTGTTAAGTTTATTTTAACTTTTGACTATTTTATAAACTAACGTTTAAAATGTTTTTTCAGCTTTTATTTTTTTATGAGTCCACGTTTGCAGTACGTGATGTTTACATTTCCTGTGTGGAGTTGGTACGTGGACATTTTTTTTTTTGGTAGCAGGAATCGAACTCAAGACCTTGCTCTTGCCAGGCAGGCACTTATGCCACTGAGCTATGTTCTCAGCCCTACATCACACATGTTCATTAGATTCTTCGTCCCCTTTCCCTCCCCTTCCTCCCCATTCCCTCGATCTCTTGATCCCCTTCTCTTTTGAAAAATATGTTTCCCTACCTCATGTTATCTGTCTTTTATTTTGTTCTTTATTTATATCTTAGGTTTCTCATATAAAAGAAACCCTGCAACATTCAATCTTGCATGTCTGATTTATTTCACTTAACATTATGGTCTCAAGGTGGATCCATTTTCCTACAAATGACTCAAGTTCATCTTCCTTTATGGCAGAGTAGTACTCTACTGTGTATAAATGTCACGTTTTCTTTATCCATGCATCTGTTGATGAACATATTTTATATCCAATATTTTGCATCTCCGATTATTAGTATCATTAACTTACTTTATAAGTATGCATTTATTTTCAATATTCCCTTTAAGGACACAAATTCTGGGGGAAGTATGGGTGGACTGACCCTAGGGATGCCACAGATTTTACTGACATCACTTCTGAAGTGTCCTTCCACTTTTCTTACCTAGCACTTCCTGACCTTGTCCAGCTGGGAAATTCCACTTGTTGCCAGATCCTATGTCTTCCCGCTTCAGGAATCTTCCATGCCTTCCCCAAAGAAGATGACACCCTCTGCCCCCAGGCTGCTCCAGGGCCTGGCTCATTCCTGCTGCTTCGTGGAGAACAGGGTGGGGGCAGCCTGTGTGTCATGGGCTGAGCCTCATCAAGCCTCAGTTTCCCCCAGCAGTTGCAACCATCCCTGTGGTTTGGATCTGGGTCAGCATGACATGAGGTAAAGTCTAGAAAGTGTCTATTAAATATGTGGCACTTGGTCCAGATTCAGTTGTTTTGTTTGTTTGTTTGTTTGTTTTGTTTTTGTTGTTGTTCTGGGGATCAAACTCACAACCTCGCACTTGCCAGTCAGGTGCTTACGCCACTGAGTTAAATCCCCGGCCCCATTTTTTGAGACAAGCTCTCCCTTCTCAGTTCAGGCTGACCTTGAACTCACTTTGTAGCCCAGACTGGTCTCAAACTCACAAGGATCCTCCTGCCTCAGCTTCCTGAGTGCTGGGATTAAAGGTGTATGCCACCACACCCAGCTCAGATTCAGTGATTTTTAGCTGCCCTTCTTCCCTTCCTCCTTCCTTCTCCTCCTTCTCTTCCTTCTTCCTCCTCCTCTTCCTTCTTTCTCCTCCTTCCTCCTTTATTTTTCCTCTTCCTCTTCCTCCTCTTCCTTGTCCTTCCTCTTTTTCTTCTTCCTTCTCCTCTCTCCTTCTCCATCTCCTACTTCTTCCTACTTCTCTTCCACTCCCTTCTCCTTCCTCTCAAGGGACTAGCTTTTATCTCCACATCTCTGGTTGCTGGCCCAGAATGTCAAAGTCAGTCAACCAAGTTGCTGTTGAATAAGCATTTCTCTGTCCTTGGCACCTGCACCCACTCAGAAGGCTGGGATGCAGTTAGCACTGCCCCTCTGGCAGGTGGCTGAGTGAGCAGCTCCATGCACATCTCCTCACCCTCACACTCCACTACCCTTGTGTGACTCATCTTGGCGATGTGCATTCAAAAATTGCCTTCCCAGCAGCCCCTGCTGCCAGGATGAGCACATGACCCACATGTGGCCAATGAGACACCAACAGAAGTCTCTTTGGAGACCCTCCACTTGCCCTTAGAGTTGACACTGCCATCTTGGCACCACCACAACGCAACAAAAAGAGGCAGACTCAGAGGCTGAGGATGAGGAACAGAAAACTGGGAAGAACCTGGTCCCTATTGGTATCACCGGCAGATGAACAAAACCAGAACCACCCACTTCCAAAAGTATTGTTATGTTAGAAAACTAAGCCTACCTTTGTGTAAGCCCTGGTGAGGAGGATTTGCTGTTGAATGAAGCCAAACACATTTCTCTGAGCTTGCTTACAGGTGCGCACCAAACGTGACATCCCTCCCCGCTGTGCCTTGTCTTCCTTCTTTCTCTGTAAAAGGCCCCTTGCTGATACTTGGGGGGAAGCCCAGGGACCCAAGAATGCCCCTCCTGCTTGAATCACAGACCTAGAGCCTAAGGAGCCATTGCATGCATAAGCTAACCTAATTTCTCACCTCCTCTTCCCCCAGGAGGGGCTGGGTCAAGGGTACCCCCAAGGCTAAGATAAGGTGCCCACGGCGGGTGAGGAGCAGACTTCCAGGTACCACCAAGCTGGGTGCTGGGGGCTGCGTGGGCAGGGCACCACGGGGCTCCATGTCTGCGCTGGCTGAGCCCCTGGCTTCACCCAGGAAGGAAGAACCTGCCCAAGGAATCCAGTTCACTGAGAAGCTACTACACTATGTTCCCGGCTCTCTTCATGTGCACAGAAGTCTCTGATAGAGAGTTTCCCAGGGAGTCTGTAAATGAAAAAACTCAAGACAGAGAAGTCCAAAGCTCATCCAAGGTCACACTGCTAGGAAGTGAGGGAATTCGCTTCCCTCCCACAGATAACACCCCGGCCACAAAATCTGCAGTTCCTGAGCCTGTCGTCATTGCCACTGCCTCCAGGACAGATGCGTGCACTCCCACCTGAGGCCTTTTGTCTCAGCCCTGCCTTCCCCTCCCCCTCGGCCCAGAACACCCTCATACCCTGCTGGCACCTGACTCAAGTTTCAGGCCTCGGCCTTCCCTGCCCTCGTCACACAAAGCTGCCCCCATGGAGAGCTCACGGCTGCATTTTACCAACAGCATCTCCAGACAAGGGTCTTCATCACTACTTTCCAAATGAGGAAACTGAGTCTCAGAGAGGTACATCTTCGGGGCCCTTGCCACACAGCTAGTAAGGGGAGTGGCCAGGATGCAAAGTCAGCTCTGAAGCTTAGGCAAAAGGATCATAAGTTCAAGCCCAGCACAGGCAAGTTATCGACTCAGTGAGACCATGTCTCAAATCCAAAATAAAAAGGGTTGAGGATGTAGCTCCGGGCGAAGGCCAAGTTCACACACACGCGCGCACACGCACACACACCCCGCAGGGGAGGGGGAGGGCAGCCAAGCAAGTCATGCCTGGGGCAGTGACCTCAGCAGAGCCAGGGAGGCTGCAGGCTGCTTCCAGCTGAAGGTCAGGGCTCCAGAACCGCCGACTGCCCCCTCCCTCCCCCACCTTTGGCCCTGCAGATTGGCTTTGACCTTTCGGGGCTTGCCTTTGAGCTTCCCCCATTCAGTGTGAAAACACAAAGGAAGAAAAGGCCGGCTGGAGAGGGACAGGCGCCTCCGCCCCGCCCGAACCACGCCCCTGCGGGCGCCCGGCCTCCAGGGTCTGTTTGCACAGTTGGGGCGCTGTGCACGCACCCCACCTCCCGGAGAAAAGCACCGCGAGGTCATCTGTTGACTCTGGGATTAGCGGCTCTCGGGCGGGAGCGCTTTTCCGCGGAGATGAAGAGAAAGCGGACAATCTGTCAGGTAAACAGGCGGCATTGTTCCCGGCTTGTCGGGCCCCTTTGTGGGCTGGGCCTTTGAGGTCGGCTGGCTGCTCCAGCGCTGCGAGCACTCACTTAAAGGGACGAGAGGCCCTGGCTGGTGGGCAGGTCGCCTGCTGCAGACCCCGGGACAAAGACGTGGACAACTCGGCCTTTCCTCCTCCCAAACCCTTTCCTCTTGGTGGAGCTCTTGGTGGCACGGACGGGGAGCAGGGCAGCTGCAGCACCCCAACCCTGGAAAACGGATCTGGGATTCTTGCAGCCTGGGCTAGAAGGGGGTCAAGGACCTGGTCTAACTGTCTTGCTCTTCAGATGGGGATACCTGGATATGCAAATTTGTGGCCCAGATAATGGGGAACACTTGGGAGCCACAGCCACCTCCAGCAATGGCATAATAGGTCCAGTGCCATGCCCTGGTGGGTATTTAAACCGCCGAATGGACAGGGGTGGTCCAGGCTGTGTCTGGCCGCTCCTGCACCTACGGAACTCCATCCTCTTGGAGAAGGGGACAGCCTGCAAGCTACGCCCTACCCGCTCACCCACCCACCAATGAGTTCGAGGAGTGCCTGGGAGTGAGAACACCTGTGTTTGGGCAGGCCCTGCCCCCAGTTTACTCTGTGACCCCAGGCCAGCCACTCGTTCACCCCACAAGAGGATGTAATACTCTCAGAGGGCTGGCCCCCTGCCCCTTCTGACCATGGGGAAAGCTGGGGAGGACAGGGTGGAGGAGGGAGAAGGTGGGCTGCCGGAACCCCGTGCTGTCTCTGACCTCAGGGGCCTGGGAGGCAATGCCTGCCGTGCTCCTGGCGAGCACGTGGCGAGGCTGTGAGCACGCAGGCCACAGCCAGGCTGACCTGTGCACCCCACTGTCACTCACCTGGTGCCCAAGCCCAGGCAAGCTCCCCAGCCTCCTGCTCCAAGAAGTGGCCCCCAGGACCTCCCCACACAGAGTGCCCTACATGAGAGGAAGAGGGGAGTCGCATGGCTCCTGTCCACCCTCTGGTCTCCTCCCAGGAGGACGCCCAGATGCCTGGCCTCTGTTCAGGCTGCAGGGGACAGATCCCACGGCCAAGGCAAATGTAGTCAAGCTCCCGGAGTACCAGAGGTGCTCGGAGGGGGGCAGGCAGGAGAAGGTCCCGGAGCCCTGCCTGACGGAAGCAGGTGTCCGCCCACGGCGAGGTCGCCTCCCAGGTGAACTGGGCGCTTCCCTGAGACTGGTCTCCTCCTGCCAGGGCAGCAACGGCCAGGACCTGTGTCTGGGCCTTCAGCCAGGGCCCCAGTGGTCAGAGCCTTGGAACCATGAACCCACTTGGTAGACAAAAATCAGACGCTCAAGTGCTTAACCGAGAGCCAGTCCCCAGTGCTCCTGAGGGAGGGGGGCCACAGCCTCTCGCCCAGCCTCTCCTCTGACTGCTCGGAGGCTTCTAGGACTGAAGGACGGGGTCCCTGTGTCCCAGCCTCCACTACCCCACACCATGATGCTGCCCCTCCTCGGTCTCAGGCTGTGTGTCCGTGGGCAAGTTACTTACCTTCTCTGAGGCTCATCTCACCACATAGAGAAAGGAAATTGAAAGACACTAACTGCACATGTTCTTGTAACAATTAAATCACACATTTATAAAAGTGCCTGGCAAATAATCATAGCTCCGTAAATATTTGTGGTGTCTGAACAGCCCTCCTCTCCTGCTTCTGTATCCCCTTTCTTACTCTCTCTCTTTTTTCCCTATAAAGCTTCCTAAACCTCAGACTAGAGATGCCAGTATTATTGCCTAGAGGTAAAAAGAATAAGGATGACAAAGTAGTCATTCACGGAGAGCTTACTTCAGCCAGGTGCTGTGCTAAGTGTGTGATTCCGATTGTACAGAGGAGGTAACTGAGGCTGAGTGCTTAGGTAACTGCCGCAGGCCCCGACCCCTAGGAAGTCGGGACTGGCATCCAGGTCGGGGACCCTGAGCCACACTCTCCAGAGCAATTAATCCTCCCCCTTAGAGAGCATGCTGCACACCAGGCCCATCACTCCAAACCTTGTGTGCTGGACAGTACTGTCTCCTCCACAGAGGACAAACTGAGGATCAGAAAGACCCCATGTCCTCCTGGCTCCCTGCATGTGGACACATGGGGAGGCCTGGGAGGTGGCAATCCAGGTAGCTGGTCAAGGAGGACTGGTTCCTGCTAGCTCTTGGGCCCTTTTCCTGCCCACCACCCTAGGTGCATCCCTTCCTCCAGTCCCAGCTGCTGGTGGGACAGGCTAGCCCTTGGCCTAACCCAGGGGTGCGTCCTGACTCTTCCTTCCCACCCTCAGGTGCCCAGGTTCTGCCCCAGGGGAGTTGGCAGAGGCTCGAGAGAGGGCTGTGGGTTCGGAAGAAGACAGAGTGATGGGTCCCCCCAACTCCCACCCCGAGCAGATATGGAGAGGCCTAGACATTTGCAAGCAAATAACCTGGAGCCTCAAAAACCTATAACCCACTCTTCCCTTCCTAGCTTCCGGCCACTGGCTTTTGGAAACAGAGTCATCATCATTCCCTGGGGGTCACAGTGATCAGGGAACCCCAAGGAGATTGTCAGATATGGGCATCAAAGGAGGCAGCGTTTCTAGTGGCAGCTGAAACACATCTGACCTCAGGGACTTCAAACACCTGCCCCCTCCTGCCCAGCTTTCTCAGGATTCAAAGTGGCCCCCAGCTATTTGCCCACCAAACTCACTTGGATAAAGGTGGTCTGCAGGTCTGTCCCCACCACACCTCCTCCAGGCCAACCTGGCCATGCGGGCATCACCTCCTCACCCGGCTGAGTTCACCTGCCCCACATCTCTGACTCCTGGAAAGAACCTCGCGTATGCAGTCTCTCCCTTGTCTTTAGAGTCCCCCTGGTTCTGCCCAGGGCAGGGTGCATGGGGGATGGAAAGGTGGGCCGGTCACACTGTCTGGGCTCTACTGCCCGGCAGCTCCACACATAGCTGGGGACACACACAGGCTATCTGACCTCCCCACACCTCCACTTGGCTGTCTGTCAGCTGGAGGTTATAGCAGTCGCTTCAAAGTGTGCTGTGGGGTGCAGAAGAGCTGAGACAGGACAGCATTCAGTCCAGGGCTCAGCACCGTGGTGAATAGTGCCATGTGGCTATTCTTGTTATTTGTTCATTTCCATCTTTAATGTCTCAGAAATCACCAAGGGCTTCCATCATGCTCCCTCACTTTGGGGCTGGCTCACCTTCTGTATGTTGAGGGTAACACAGCCCCTTCTTCAGTTAGCCTCAGAGTCACCTCCCTGTCCAGGCTCCCCCCGGGGCCCCAAAGGAAAAACTCAGGGAAGAAGGAGGCTGCTTCTGAACTGTAGGACCAACACGCGTGTCTTGGTTACCTTTCTCTCATTGCTGAGACAAAATACCCAACACCAAAAATGAAGCAAGGCAAGGTTTATTTAGCTCACAGTTTGTGGAGGTTTCAGTCCATAATCTGCTGACTCCAGGGCATGGCAGAGGAGTAACAGTTCAAGGCAGAAGAAGACAGCAAAAACAGCAAGAACAAAACAGAGAGAGAGGCCTCTTTTCCTCCCTTGTATTGTAAGCAGTCTACCATCCACTAGGGCAGGTGTAGCACTCACACCATCTCCCTGCCCTCCTCTTGCACAGGATGGGGATATTTACCAATCGAGGACCCCAGCCCCCTGCTGAGTTGCTTAGTTAAATTTCTAAACTTCTCAAGTTGACACGATGTACCCAACCCATGGAAGGGAAGCAGCTTGGGCACAGCACAGGGTCAAACCAGACCCAGTTGCTCCCCAGGGTGGGCAGGCAGAGTTCAACCCAGAACAATAAGCTGTCTTTTTTGAAGATTAGAACTGTCCAAAGAGGGAAATGTTGCCTTAGGAGGGAGGTATCAAAGGTGGGTGGCCATCTGCCAGGAACTTTATAGAAGAGATTTCTGTCCTAAGTGGGAAGTGTAACTTGGTGACATCAAGGGTAGAAGCTCATCACAAAGAGGAAACAGGAGAGTTCACCCTTGCACTCAGCCAACAAATGTTTCTTTCTGGAGACCCAGCTATGCCCTCTTTGAGCAGCTACTTCCCCGGCACAGTTCACAGGGGAAGGCACACCTTCTGGAAGTTTTCCATGGAACCTACCTGTCCTCATTTTGCATTGTCACATGGGACAGGACAACAGCAGTGCCTCCTCCTGGGGCCAGCAGGCAGTTGCCTGGTGGTCTGGCGCACTGTGGGCCTCCCTGCAGGCTGGCTTGTGGTGTTATCGCATCATTAAGGTGATGACTGTAACAAACCCAGCAAGTGTTTATCTCTTTCCTTTTGCAATAGACACAAGCAGCTTGGAATGGATTAATCAGGTCTCAAGAATCCAGTCCATCTAAAGGTTCCACCCAGGGCATCAGGGACCAGCACAAACTGGAAGGTGATAGCGCACCATTCTTGGCTGGTGCCCAAAGCCAGCCAGTCCTCGCCACGAGGGACCTGCTGGGTGTACTGTACTTCATCTGTGGTTGTCTCTGCTCCCCTGGAATGGCGCCCAGGGGCCAAACAAAGCTTGTGTTCCCTGAAGCAGCAGAATCACTTCTAACCCTGAAGTCACCTCCACTTTCCAGTGGTGGAAAACTAGGGACCCATAAGCTCCTTAGAGGTCTTGATGTCCAGCTCCTTGCTTCTCTTCGTGGTATTTCAAGTTACTGACCTGAAGCCCAAGTGGACCAGAACACAGGGTTTCTGCCAAGAGACCTTAGGGAAAGGCCAGCTCTGTGCTCTGTCCTAGTGTCTGGTGATGGTGGGATCATCTATCAGGAATGGTGAGCTATGGTGAAGAGGCATGCAGAGGGCTGCTGTGGCTGTTTTTCTTTTGCTGTAACAAAATACCTGGGGCTGCCCCTGTGGCCCTGTTCTGTTTCGGTCTGCTTTTTCTGCGTGTTTTAGATAGGCTGTCTTCAGGCTTACTGATGCTTTTCTCTGTCACTTTCATTCAGCTGTTCAATTTATCCACAGGGCTTTTTTCTTTCAGTTTTTGACTTTTTCTGTTCTAAAACTTCTATTTGGTTCTTTTATACACCTCTCTGTTTGCTGGATTTTCTCATTTCTTTGCTGAGGCTTGCTGTTTTTTTCTTGTCTCAAGCATGTTTGTTATTGCTTGTTGAAGCATTTTTATCATGGCTGCTTAAAGTCTTTATCAGGTAATTTGAACATCTGTCATCGTGGTGCAAGCACCTATCAACGAATTGTCTTTTTCATTCATCTGAGAAGTTGGCTCTCATATGGTGCAGGACTTTTTATTACAATCTGAACGTCTTTATTCTATGTTCTGAGAGTCTGGCTCTTCAGTCGTCCACTTTAACCAACTTTCTTCGGTGCCACTTCAGGAGGGGTCGTGTGGGGCATTGCCTTGTTACCATCTGGTGGAGACAGAAGCCCAGACTCCGATGGCACTGACAGTGAGGGCTTCTCCTCATTGCTGGGCAGGGCCCGGAGCTCTGGCCTCCAGGTGGTCTCCCCTGGTCCTGGGGGGGGTGCTCTCATCACCACTGGACAATGGTGAAAGTCCTGCTTTTCCAACAGGCCTCCTCTGGACCCCCCCACAGTGTGTGGGAGGGAGGAGCGGTGCTGTATTAAGGCTATGTGGGATGAACATCCAGCTGCCTGCTCACCCTCCAGCAGGGGGGCCACTCATCCTCCGGAAGGGGCACTAACCTCCGCACAGCCTCGCAGGAGGCATGCTCTGAAGGCCACCTGGGCTTTGCTAACCAAGGGAATGGTGTTCATCTGGCAGTGTGGTTACTGTCTAAATGTTTCCATCTCGCTAGGCCATCTTTTTCCTGGTATTTCTAGGGTCTCTTTTCCTCTTATGCCTTTTGACATTTCTGAGCTGGAAGCATCTGACACATCTGAGGCAAAAAGAAAACGCAGGACACTTACCAAGGTGTCATCCCTGAGGCCCTTAGCCAGCTTGCCTTTTTCTCTGTAGGTTTCATGTTTGCTATGTGCATACCCAAAGTTTTTTTGCTGTATTTAGCAGGAGGACTTGGGAAAGTACGTCTACTCCATCCTACGAACCGGAAGCTCCCTGCCAGATCCTGTGTTCTTCTGCTAGGCAGCTGTCACTTTTCCAGCATTGTACTTTCCCTGCCACAACCCTGGAACTGGCCACTTCTCCAAGGAGCTCTGGACATTTAGAAACTAAGAACTGTGTGTCACATGTGCACGCTGCTATCAGATGTGGACCGATCTAGGAAATATGTGTGGGTATAAGCCCTTGTACATGCATGCATCTATACATATCAGTCTCTGTGTATGAATAACATGGGTTCATACTGATATCACCAGCTCCATCCCAATCTCACAGAATTCATTCCAGTTCTCTTTAATTTTATGTAGGTTTTCTCTCTGAAGTGGAAAAACTGTCATTATCTACATTACATTTATTTATTTGTTCAAACCTGGTGAACAGGCACGGCAGCTTTAGAATGATAAATTTACCAAGTATCAGACAATATTTGTGAATAGTACTGTTCTTCTCAGACTTAGAGCAGCCAAACAAAATGCCATATTCCACAGTTGCTTAGGGCAGCTCCTTTGTTCCTTCCTCTTTCAGTGGGGTTATGTCATTTGTGTGCAATAAAGTCTGATTCATCGGTGACAGCCTACAGTCCATCTTGTTCACCCACACCCTGGTGATTATTTAAAATTGGTATAAAGTAAAAGTCCTTCGTGCGTCCATTTCTATGCATTTTGACAAATACCCAACCAACCCTCAAACTTCTCTCACGCCAGTGTTTGTGCTCAACCCCGTTTTCCTGTCCTGAAAATCACTGATCTTTTTTTTTTTTTTTTTGGCCCAATAGTTTAATCTTTTTCAGATTGCCATAACTGGAATAATACAGTGTGTTACCTTTCTGACCTCATTCATTTAGCAAAACACATTTAGGATTCATCCTTCTTGTTTTGTGAGTCTGTGGTTCCTTCTTTTTTGTTGCCGAGTAGT
The DNA here is from genome assembly GCA_004363535.1 of Dasyprocta punctata. NCBI lineage: Eukaryota > Metazoa > Chordata > Mammalia > Rodentia > Dasyproctidae > Dasyprocta > Dasyprocta punctata. Next base: position 63,445 of record RJWM01001907.1, on the reverse strand, counting down.
ATGCCACAGTAAGTATGTCCCACAGTCTGTTTATGGTCTCTTTGAGAAGAACATCTGGGTTGTTCCCAGCTTTTGCTGATTATAAATAAAGGTGTTATAAATATTCACATGCAGGTTTTGTGTGTATGTAAATACCTAGTAGTGTGTCATATGGTAGAGATGGGTTTAACTTTTCAAGAAACTTCCAAACTGTTTCCCAAGTTGTCATACTTCTCTGTATTCCTACCAGAAAGGTCTGAGTTCCAGCTGTTCCATATCCTTGGCAGACTCTGATACGGTTTAGTTAGTTTGTTTGTTGTTTTGTTTGTTTGTTTTAGGAACGTGTGCCGGAGTATCTCACTATGGTTTTAAATTGCACGTTCCTGACAACTAATTATGTTGGCTATGTTTTCATGGCTGATATGCCATACAGGTGGTTTCTTTCGGCCATGTAGGGTTGGGCTATTTTCTTGCCATTGACTTTTGAGTGTCCTTTGTATTATTGAACATCAATCTTTTTCATTTACTTAGTTGCATCTTTTGAAGAACAGAAATCCTAAATTTTGAAATTCCAGTGCAGAGATTTTTTTCTAGTTATGAAGTATGACTTTGCCTCACCCAGCTCATCAAAGATTTTAAACCAGAATTTTTATAATTTTAGATTTTATATTCAGATCTACAATCCATTTTGAGTCAATTTTTGGCATGAAGCATAGGTTAAAGTTCTGGGTTTAAAATTCTTTTTGTATATGTGTGTCCAATAGCTTCACATCATTTGTTGAAAGGAATACCCTTTTGCCATTAAACTGCTCCTGCACTTTTGTGGAAAATCAATTGATTGTATGTGTGTGGGTCTGTTCTCATTCGTTTATGTGTCTGTCCCTTGGTCAGTACCACCCTGTCTTGACTGCTGCAGCTTTAAAGACATCGGGTAGTCTGCATTCTCCAACTTTGTTCTTTTTCAAAATCATTGTGCTATTCTAGTTCCCTAGCCAGCTGCCTACCTTAAAGCACAGAACCCCTACCCGGCCTGCCTGGTAGGTGACTGCCATTGTCCTCAGTTTACCCATCCTACCTGGCTCTTCCTCACACTCATATTCCTGTGGTCTCTACTACTCACCTACTTACTCTCCCACTCAGGTTAGGCCTTCCTGATCTCAGACTTCCCAGGGCCCTATCCCTCTCGCCTGCTGGTACCCTGTGGCTTCTCCACCCACCTACCTGACCCAGGCTCTGAAATCCTCAGATTCACTCTGGTTTCATCCATGGCTAAATCTACCCGCCCAGAGTACAAAACCCGGGCTCAGAATCAGAGACAAGATAGGACCCAGCTACGCCTCATCTGACAACCAAACCTGGAAGGACAGGACAGGAGGTCGGACACTCCCCAGAACACAGCTGCTCTCCCCAATCACCGGGCACTGTCTTCCCATGGTGACCACAGAGCCCGGGAAGTCCTGGTCCCAGAGCATCCTGTTGGCTATTTTCATGTCTTCTGCTGTGACTCGGTAGGGTTGAGGAATTTCCTCTAGAACAGAGCACACAGTGGCTCAACGACTACTGTCGGGCTTGGACTTTGAGGATACTGTGTCTTATCAGAGCCACATCCAGGCCATGTGCCTGGGTGGCAGGCCTGGCCATGCACTGTCCCTGACATTCTCTGGTGCAGTTGCTGTGACCTCCCAGCCTAGGTCACGGTTATACAGCTATGTCTGATGTCTTTCAAAAAACAGTGTGACCAACCCTGGTGTTGAAAGAGTATGGTCTACCACATGATCTTCTGAACCACTTCCCATGTCCTGGGAAGCTTTGCCACTAACCCAGAGAGGTCCTGTGCGCAGGGACGTGGCGGTAACCTGCTCAGCCATCCGTGAAGCCCAGTCTGTGGAGGTCGTCGTTCCCACCTGTAATAACCTGTGCATGAGTTCATTGCTTGAGTCAGTAATTGCACAGCACCTGCCTGGGCTGGGCCTGTGAAGGCGGGACAAGGACCCGGAGGAGGTAAGGTCTGTTGTTGCAGAGCTGGCTCGCCCACCAAAACCCACTCCGGAGCCGTTGTCACTGGCCTCTGTGAGCAAATGCCATGACCGTGGGTACCCAGACATTTTTTTTTACTTATTTTATTTTATTTTTGTGTCACCAGGGATCGAACTCACAACCTCATGCCTGCCAGGCAGGCACTTAAGCTGCTGAGCCAAACTCCCGGCTGGTACCCAGACATCGATGCAGAGCAGGGGACACTGGCTGGGGGTAAGGCAGGAGTGCAGTGGGAAGGAGTCGCCACAGGCGGGACACACACTCCCCGTCCCCGCAATGACTCGCTTCCAGCCCTCCCGGGCCCCTGATCAAGCTGAGGCCAGGGCTGTCCAGTTTGTAGCTTCTCCAGCCTCGTGCCCAGGCTGCCCTCGGCCTCTCCAAATGCCTGCCGGAAAACCAGCTCTCTCGCCTGTTGCGCAGTCCTGCTGGGGCCAGTCTCATCTCAAGGCTTCTAAGAAATGAGAATGGGGGGCCTGGGTCCTCCTGAGGTTAGACTCCTGTGCACAGCGAGGTCACGCTAAGGTGGCTAAGGTGGGCTAAGCATAACGTCACATCCAGTAAGGAGGAAAGGGAAGCTGTCATTGTAGAGACTCTGCCCCTCCCTCGAATGAATGCAAAAATAATGCTTAACTCAGGGGCACTGGGCGCTCACTTATCCATTTAGCTCTCCACAGCCAGTTTGGGCTTTGAATTCAGTCAAAACACCCACCATGCACTGTTCTGGGTGGAGATAAAGCAGTGAGCCTGAGGTCTTGTGTTCTAACACAATGTATATACTTTAAGAAAAGAGGGTTCCTGGGAAATGGGACTTGTACAGGTGGATTCAACCATGCTGGCGATCAGGGCACCCTGGCTGCAGAAGTGTCATTTTCACAGCCACCCAAAGGGAGAACAGAGCTGGCTGAGTGACAGAAAGATCTCCTCCAGGATGCAGAACTGCTCTGCAAACGCCTGGAGACACACAGCCAGCTCCGCGGGAGGCGCCGTGCTGCGAGGACACCCACGTGGCCTTGTGGACAGGCCGCCGAGATGAGGGGCTGAGGCCTCCGGCAGGTCTCTCCTCTTTCTTCAGAGCCACCTTAGTGACTGAGCAGCTGCACCCATGTCTCCACCCCCCACTCACTCCTCAACCCGTAGTCTGATTTCTCATCTTCACACCCAGCACAGCAAATGGCTCTGGCCAAAGGTCCCTCCGCCTTCAGGAGGCTGGGCCCAGTGGGCACTTGGAAATCCTTATTCTTGTCCGCTTGGCCTGTACAACCCTCCTCACCCCTATCCACTGGGTCCATCTCTTCCCTTTGGCCCTTTTCTAAGTCTCTCCCTGCCCCTAGACAACCCTGGGTGCCAAGTACCCCAAGGCCATCCCCGCCCCAGACTGCACAGCACCCACCCCAATGGCCTTGGGCAGCCCTCCTTGACTCCCTCACTGACTCCCCCTAGCCGGCCACTCCTCTGGCCCCCAGTTCCACTGAGTGTCAAGCCACCCCCTGCTCTCTGCCCAGGCAGCCATGGCAGAATTGCTCTGATGTCTCTTTCTCCTTCATTCTCTACATCCAAGTTATCAAGTTCTATTACCGTTACCCCCAAACTCTCTCTGGGCTTATGTCCTCCACCTGTGTGGCCACCCCCAGGTCGGGTCCTCCACCTTCCACCTGGACACTGCAGCAGCTCCTGACTGCTCCCCTGCCTCCCCCTACTCCTTCCCCATACTCCAGGCTCCCCACACAGTGGCCAGAGCGCCCTTCGTCAGGTCACACGGTGTCCACCTCTGCCTAACACCCAGGGCTTCCCAAGCTCTTGGGTTCTAACCCACCCTCCTGCATGCCCCAGCCCCCGGCCTCACTGGGCTGTGTCCCTTTCTGCTCACTCTGCACATCGATCATCTTCTCTGTTGTTGCATAATGTATTTCCACAAAGCTCGGGAGCTAAAAAACAACAATAAGCATTTATTGTTTCACATAGCTTGAGAGGGACAGGAATTTGGGAGCGGCTGGCCAGGTGGTCAGGTTCCAGGCCAGACCGAAGAGGCTGCAGGCTCAAGCAGGCAGGGAGGGCTGGAGGCAGGTGGAGATGGCTGCCCGCTGGGCAGCAGAGCGCAGAGCATAAGTAAGACCTCGCCTCTTTCTTTTGGGATTTGGGGTCCCAAAGAGATAACCTCATGTCTCAGGATGCAAGAAGCTAATGAGAAAATTTTAAATTTTACATATAAAGATGACAGGCCAGGTGTACATATCTGAGGGCAAAAGAAGGAGTTCTACCCACTTAAAGTGCCACCCGCCTCCCTGAGGCAGGGTGTGATGGCAGAACTTTCCCTCTCCTGCTGCCTGCGGCTCCTGACACCTAAGCCTACGACATCCAGGACCCTATGTCCCCTGGGGACTTGCACATCTTGCGGTGGGGCCCCATCAGCTGTGTGACACTGCCCATAACACCCCAACAGCCCTGTCCCCCTATGAGGGACCCCAGTGCTGAAGCTCAGCACCTCCAGCAGGGAGCGAGGTCTGGTTCAGGGCCTACGGCATGGGCCTTCCCAGCAGGAAGCTGGACTCTGGGTCCTGAAGACCGTCGCTGCTCCAGGGAGGACCCTGGCCGCCACCTGGGAGGGAAGTCTGGGGTGACAGGAGTGTCCCCTCCTCCCAGGTGCACTGTTCCCAGACCATTCCCATGGTAAGAGTCACTGCTGACCCACACTGAGTCCACGGCCTTCCCTATGGCTCTATCAGGAGGCCACTAGGGGACAGCGGGCACTCCCCGCTAGGACTGCAGCCACCATGCCCCAAGCCTCATCCTCGCAGTCTTCTACTGTGGTTTTGCGCCAGCCATCTGCCACTTCTGGACACCGGGTCCCCAAAAGGTTGGACTAATGATCCTGTTCCCATCAGTGCTAAATGCCGTGTCCCCGACATCACTTTCTTCACCGCAATCCTGTTTTCCTCCAGACCCCTTCTTCCAGAGGCTGGCTCATTCCAGGACCTGTGCTGCTCAGACCCCGCTGCCAACTGTCAGACGGGCTGCTCTCCTGAGGGTCTCGGGTTTGGGCCCAGCTCAGTCCAGCGTCCCTCTCTTATAGCCTGGGACAATTTCCACACTGGCTTCTGAGACTTCCCGCATTCCAGAGCGGGGCAGATTTTAAGAAATGGGAGCAAAGGGTTGCTGTCCGTCACCTCACAGCTCCCCAGCTTCGCCGCTGCACACCTTCAGCACTGACCACGGTGATATCAACATCGCCTCTCGGTCACTGAGGCTCCAAGGACAAGTGGAGGGGTGACCAGCGGGGGATGGACGGCTGCGCTCACAGCCCAACCAGGCCAGCCTCGAGGCCTCAACTGGTCCCTTGCCTTCCCTGCATTCTGCACCTTCTGGATCTTGACCTGGGTAGCAGCAGCCTGTGCTGGGAGCTCCCGCAGGCCTATTCAGCAGCCCTGGCTGCGTCCCGCTGCGGGGAGTCCTACATGGCACCCGCGTCTCCCCTGGCAGGCAACTCAGCAAGAAGCAAGGGCAAAGCCTGCTCACTACCAACAAGGGTGGACGCTGGTGTTGTCTTTTCTCTTTCCCTGCAAAGAGCGCCTCATGCTAGGAGTTCTGGGAGCTCCTGTGCCCAGGAGCTGCTCAAAGAGCATTCTGGGCAGTTATTTCCCCTGGCGCCAGGCCCTCTGACTGGCAGTTATAGGAAGTCAGAGCCATGCCCAAGCCACTCTAGAGAGCTCCCCAGAGGCTGGGTGGTATTTTATATGAAATCTTTGACATTTTACATAAATCACCAAAGTAACATATTCATCATAGCAAATTGGGAAAACACATAAACAAAAACAAAATATAATAAGCATCATCATGGGGAGCTCCGGGGTGAGGCAGAGGCGGACACAGCGTGACCCAACAAAGGCACTGCGGCCACTGTGGGGGATGAGGCGTCGGGCTGGGGGCAGGGTCAGGGGGAGGCTGGAGAGCAGTCAGCAGCTGCTGCAGTGTCCAGGTGGCCCAAACCTGGGGACGGCCACACAGGCGGAGGACAGAGGACTGAGGGAGTAACTCCAAGGGGGATAGATGTTCGCTTCTTTCATCTTGGCATATTTGTTCAGGTTTTTTCATGCTTCTAACGAAAGGAAAACATAAAAAATCAAAGTGGATTATATTCAGCACTGTCTTTGCCACCTGCTGCGCCGTGGCAGCTCTGTGTGATACCACTTCCCCAAGTCTTTACGTCGTCCTCATGTTTTCTAACAAGACCCAAAGCATAGAACATTCCCAAGGTTGGGCACTGGGTCATTTCTGATTTTCATGGTTTTATACGATGCGCCATAGCCACTCTTACGGCACTGTCTCTGCTCTCCTCCTTACAGTCAGATAGGACTTTAGAGGCCTCTGAACCCTGGAACCACATACGTGACCCACTTCCTCAAAGAGATGCACTGTTAGAAGTGAAATAAGTACAGCATAAGCAAAATCTGACGAAGTCCATTTCCCCAATGTGTTAGTGCTTCGTCTGAAGTATAGATTGGCCATTGCTAGTCCAAAAATCCAAAATTTGAAATGCTGCAGAACCTAGCACTTCCTGAGTGTGGCATGATGCCACAGGTGAAAGTTTCACTCCATGAAACTCTGTTTCATGAACAAAATTATTTTAAAATATTGTATAAAGTTATCTTCAGGGTATGTGTATTAGAGATGGAATATCTTTTAAATCTTTGTTTAGATTTGAGTCCCTCATTATGCACATGCTTCTAGTTCTAAGCCTTTCTGATAAGGGATGCTCAATCTTTCCTACATTTGTTTTTGATTTTGACTTTTGCTCAGTTGGAAGGTCCACACTGCTGACCCCTCGGTGCGTGCTGGGTCCTGCAGGTGTCCCTGCATGTCCAGGACCACCACCTCAGGTAACATTCAGAAAGAGGAACCTCAGGGTCAAGTGTTCTCCAGGTGCAAGGCTTTGGGTCCAGGGTGTCTGTCCTCACTCACCATTACCTGTCACACACCTGCACTTAGAAATGCTCTGCAGAGTGACAAAGTACCGCCCTTCCCCTCACACAGCCTGCACAGCTGTGACAGGTACGCCTGAATGATGGAAAAACAAGGATGTAAATAACTTGAGGGGGCAAATGTCTCAGGCCAGTAGTAGCAAACGTATGGCACTCGTGCAGCAGTTGGCTGCTTGAAAGCTCTAAAGGGCGCCCCATTGCTGTCTCAGGCCCTCAGTCATGCCCGAGCCCAGAGGAGTTGGGGTAAATGCAAAATGTCCTGTTCCTATGTGATTGGAGGGGCTGCTCTGGAGGCCCCAGCGAGCAGGACAGAGGATACCAAGGCCACAGAGCCCAGGGAAGGGGATGAACACAACTTGAGGCCGAGCTGGACCTGCCACTGACTAGCCTGAAGCAACTTCCTCACCACTCTGGGCTTCACAAGACAGGCCACTCCCCCTCTTATACACCCCCCCAGCTGCCCACTGGATGCCCACCATGCCCAGCTGGAAGAGATCCTTTAAAGACAGCTCCAATGTCCTCTCTTCTAGGAAGCTGCCCCTGACTGCTTCTGCTTTCAGGAATTCTTCCTCCTGTTGCTCAGAGCAGCAATTTTTGTACCACACTCCAGTGACATTTTTCAATTAATTCATCTTATTACAAGCGTGGGTTTTCAGAATGTTCTCCAAAGAATGAATATTTGATAGTAAAAGCAGTACTGGACAGAGGTAGATACTGTACTGGAATGCCCAGCCAAGCCTTGGCCCACCGGAAGAAGAACTGGACTGGATGGCAGAGGCCCTAAACACAGCACACGCCGGGCTGCTGGTTGTCCCACTAAGGGCATCTGCTCAGTGCATAGCACCTGCAGCACAGGCTTCCCTGGCAGCTGGAGCTGCCTGCTGGCCATGCCTCTGCAGCTGGACAGGGGTCTGTCCTTGGAAGTGGCTTGGGGCGGGTGACACATCTCCACATCCAGTGCAGACAGAAAAGGAACATTGCAAAACAGCCAGGGAAAAACAATTTCAGCACTCATTTGAGAAATTGACAAAATATGGCTCCCACCTGCTCTTGAAAAGTTTTATTGGGCTACAGGCATGCTTATTGTTTCTGGTGTACATCTGTTACCATTGGCTACTTGGCTCTACAAAGATGGAGGTAAGGAGTTTCCATAGACATCAGAAAGTTCAAAAAGATTAAAACGCTCACCAAGTGGCCTCTGGCAGACAAAGTGTACTGAGCAGCAGTGGGGTGGAAGGTCGCAGCACGTGTCTCTCGAACCCAGTGCTGTGTCCTGTGCGCAGTGCTTTGGCCATCAGGGATTGGTCAGAGGATACATGAGACTCAAGCCAGACCAATCATATTATCTTCATAGGAATTAGAAACTAAGCATCAGATGTATTTCTAGCTTTGCTTAGTGACAAAGGCCATAACCTCTCTTGCCCAGGTCTCCAGAGCTGCCCCGATCCCGGCCCTTCCTGCTACTGTGTTCTAATCCCAGCTCTGCCCTTCTCGATGCACGAACCTGAGCCGGAAGGACAGAATGAGCCTCCATCGCCTTATCTATCAAATGTGATACTAAACTGACCACATAGGTCACTGAGAGAATGAAACGGGAGGACACATGCAAAGTGACCAGTATGGCCCCTAGCACAAGTTAGGTACTAAAAGGGTGGGGGTATTATTAGAAGAAAGAGCAGCAGCATTAATAGTAGTAGTAGTAATAATAGTCATAATGATATCATTACTTTTAGGCATTGCCAATGGCCTGCTGGTCTTCCCTGCCTGGATTACCAACTAACACCTCAAAATAGGTATGTCAAGAGCTGACCCTATGAAATCACCATCTGTAGTAGCCAACTTCCAAGGTGGCCCCAAGATCCCGGCCTCCTGGAAGTCATGCTCTATATCCCCTCCCCAAGAATCAGAGTGGCCTTGTGACCAACCTGCATGAGGGAAGTCAACTGGCTCCCTTGAGGGAGCCCCCACCACGGCGTGGAGACACGCCAGAGGCCCATGTGGAAGAAACAGGGGCCTCCCGCCTGCATCTGGCGCTGTCTTGTCAGCCTGCAACCGAGCCACCTTGGAAGCGGACCTTCCGACCTCAGCCAGGCTTTGAGGTGACCACAGCCGCTCGTGAGAGACTCTGAGCCAGCACCACACAACTAAGCCAAGCTGCCTCCCAATTCTAACCCCAGAGACTGGAAGCAGCACTGAGTGCTGGCTGTGGCCCTAACCCCCGTGTTTTGGTGTAATTTGGCATAGCAAGCTAACATGTTATACAAACATGTTTGTCCTCCCATGTCCTGGTTTCTGGGAAAATCCTTCTCTTCCTCCTCCTGAGACCTCAATGGTCTCAGAGCCTGCTCCTCCCTTTGCAGCACCCAGTCTGTTGACAGGACCCCCTGGGGGGTCCTCAGTGTCACCCTCAGTTCTCTGTCACCTTTCTAGCAGCCTGGGAGCAACAGCAGCCCTTGTCTGAGCACTCGCCATGTGACAAAGTACCTACTGTGCGTCCTACACTGGGCACAGAGTCTCGCCACTCTTGGAATGGTCTCCCCATCCGGATGAAATAAATCTGTGGTTCTCATTTGCTAGCTGAGACACCTGAGGCTCTGAGTGAGCCAGCAAGCTGTTTGTGGTCACTGAGCAGGTTAATCAGGGAACCAAATGGAAATGCAGGCTGCCCCCCGAGCCTGTGCTCCTCCCCGGCCCCATGCACACTGCTGCAGCTCAGCTCTGCCTGAAACCCAGATCACCACCTCCACCTCCGTCTCATGCCCGGAGCCCATCACAGCTCCAAAGCTCAGCTCGGCGGCCCCCTCCCCAGGCAGCCACATGAACCCCCGGCTCCCCTTTCTGCTAGCCTCTGCCCTTTGCTTTTGATTCAGGGATAGTGGTGCGTGCACTCGATCTCCCAGCATAGACGGTGGTGTCCTCGTAGGAGACAGCACCCAAGCAAGGATCACCTGTTCCACTTGGATGTGAGAAAGGGTTTGCGTACATGACCAGAGTGACTGTGACATACTGAGACCCTGAGGCTCAGGGTGAAGGTGCACAGAAATGAAAGCTTCAACGAGTCAGCAAGGAGAAGCTCTATGTATAACTTTGGTCATGAATGAGTGACTGGTTGCCTGACTCGGACATCACCTAGCATCATGTCCTGATGATGGATCTACGTCTTCCCCAACAGTGAGGCATATTTGGTAAAATACCTAATATCCAGCAGAGCATGGGCACCAATCAAAATGGATGCTTAATATCCCTGGATTGGATAGAGGCCCCCCGCTGGGTCCCCTTAGTGCTGGAGCTTGGGAAGGTTGGGGGTATGTCCTTGGGAAGGATGGAAATAGCCAGGAGAGCTGGGGGCATTGAAGAGCTTGGACTCGGCTCTGCCAAGGTGCGGCAGCATCTCAGTGTGGACACAGAGGCCCTAACGCTGATGGGGGCTGCACCCCGAGTTTCTGGGCACACTAAGGTGAGCTAGGCTGAGCTTGCCCGAGATTGCCCTGCAGGAAGAGGGTGCTGCACCCTCAAAGGGCTCTGTAAGGCTGGGACTACCACTGTCTCAGGTGACAGTGTGACCACTCAGACACAGAAGGTCACGCAGCGAGTTAATGGCCCTGACCCGTGTTGGTGTAAGGCTCGCCTCCGGGACTCAGTGGCAAAGCGTGACACAAAGGAAGCCTCAGCGCAGATTTGGCTGGAGGAGGTACCTAAGTAGGTGCTGGGCGGGACCAGCAGCTTTCCGGGTTAGGGATTGGTTGAGATGCAACCCCTAAAAAGGCTTGGCCTGCGCCAAGGCCCACCCCCGGATCACACCGCAGGAACCTTGCTGCTCACCCCTGGGGAAGCCCCGAGGGTCACGGGAGAGAAGCTGGCTCTCAGGCCCTAGGGGCGCAGCGGCTTAGCTGCATCCCGGAGGGGACAGAGTTTCCCCGGAGGAGGAGGCTCTGATAGGACGGGTGCGGGTGCCCGCCAGTCCCGGCCACTGCGCAGCTGTGAGACTTTACACAAGATGTGCCCTCTCTGTGCTAGTTTTCCTCTCCGCCGAGCGGCGATGAAGACAGCATGTTAACCTTTGAGGCCGGGAGTGCGGATTGAAGAGGCGACCTCCGTGCACGCGTGCAGGGATCCGGGCATCTATTGTCACTCTTTTTTAAATTGCCCAAATCCTGAGCAAGGTGGAGAGTGGCCGGGACTGGGGGGCACCTGCACCCGTCTCTCCCCAGTGGGTGTGGGGGGCGCGGGCTGGGTCCCCACCCTCGGCTCACACCCTCCGCTCCCGGCCCCTCCCAGCGCTTCGGGAGGCCGAAGCATTCTCCTTGCTTTTCACTTTTAATCACCAAATAATTTTGGTGCCCAGAAGCCTTCCCGTCGCAGTAGCATTTGTGCGGGATGATATCAGCCTAATTAAGCTCTTGGGCTTTGGGGCTGGATCCTCCCCCCAGCGCCCGGCGGTCCTTGCCAAGTAGCCCTGGCCGCCTGGCCGGCAGGCTACCTGCACATGCGGCTTCTGGAGCCTTGGGCGCCCGTGCGCCCCCCGGCCCCGCAGTGATTGATATCTTGATTAGGCGCCAGGAGCTGGCGGACCAGGTGTTACCTCGGCGCGGGCTGGAGGCGGCGCGCTCTGCGAACCCGGCCTTGAAAGGCGCAGGCATGTTCCGCCGCGGCAATGAGCCTTTGTTTGCCTTGGCAGCGCCGCGGCCTCCCTGGGGCCGGCCCCATAAAGGGTTTCTGTTCGGGCTGGAGGACTCATTGTCGAAAAATTGTCCCTCGAAAAATTAGCATGGTACAGTGGAGAAAGCGGAACGCCGGCAAATGACAGCTGCTGGACCCAGACAAGGGACCCAGAAAGCGGAGTTTTGCGGTGCCTGCTCCCAGGGGCATCCCTCGCTTCAGGCTTGGGCAGACGGGAGGGGTGGCCACAGTGGCCGGCAGGTCAGGGGCACACAGAGACAAGGTGCAAGGTGCAGCCTGGAATGGGCTCGATGGCCAGCACATCCTAAAAGCTGGGGCAATGGCCAGGGTCCAGGAGGCCAGGTCTTCGGTGAGGAATGTTGGAGGGCTTGTGAGCGGGTTAGGCTCAAAGGGGCAGCTGTCTTGTAGAAGGGGTGGGGGGATAAGGAGAGAAGGAGAGGAGAGGAGAGCGAGGGGAGAGAGGAGAGAGAGAGGTGCGAGAGCCTAAAGGTTATGTGGTTAATTGAACATCAACAGCCACAGATACGATTATGGCCTTTGTGTCCTTCTCCCAGTGTGTTGATGGAAAAGTAACTAGATTAAAAGAGCCGGGAGCTGGGTCTGAGGGGCTGGGCCGTGGGGGGAGATCCCTTCTGAATGCCGACCCAGGGCTCCCGCAGTCCCAGCAAGGAGGGAAAACAGTCAATTAGAGAGGAGAGAAAAGATGGAGCGAGCTGTGGTTTGGCATTTGCATAAAGGCTGGGGCCCCAGGCTGCCACACTTCGTGAGAGGGCAGGGATTCCCAGGGGAGAGGCTGGGGGCCACGGGGGTGCGGTCCATGGTAACTGTTCAAAGTCTCAGCCCAAAGCCGGTGCGCACACACTGTCTGTGAGGATGGGCGAGTGTGCATGTGTGCCAGCGCACTGGCTGCGTCTGTGAAGCTGTGCGACCTCCCTGCGTCCACAGGTCCAGTGCCGATGCACCTGTGTGGCTTGCATCAGCCTAACTGTCCTGGGTGTGACCACTTGTGCAGATCTGTGCAAGCACACACCTAGCTATCTCTGGGGCCCCAGGAGCCTGGTCAGGGATGGGGACACATCTCTGCTGACTGTCACACCAGCATGAGAAGGCCAGGGCCCCAAGATTCCCAGTGGGTTCCAGACTCACTGAGCATCGGAGCTGCCTGAAAAATCTTCCTGGTCCTTCCGGCCACTATTCCATAACATCCCAGCTCAGGCCCTGCCAGGTCCCTCTTATCCCGACAGGCAGGTTTTTGACTGAGGAGCAAGACACCAAGCAAATCCAGAATCAGATGGAGCTAAGATTAAGTGCCAGCTTCAGCTTTGTGACCTTGAGCATGACTGCTGCCTTGGGTGCCCATCCTGTCACAAGGAGATAATCAGATCCAATTATAGGAATGACTTATGGATTCAGTAAGATGCCACATAAAAGTCAGGGATGTCCCCACACCCCAGCTTGCCTGGAACAGTCCCAGTCTTGCATGTGGCCCCAGTCTTTCCTGTGCCCTGCACTCTCAAAAGTGCCCCAGTTTGGATTATGGATTGTATGGCCACCCCAGTGTAAGAGGGGCTGCAATGAATATTTACCCCTCATCTTCCTCTTTGCCCAGCCCTGTCTGGCACTGATGTATCACTCTCTGCGCACTCTCAAGGAGGATTCCTGGAGCCCGGGGCCAGTGTAACCCCCTCGCCCCTATTCCTCGTCGCACCATGGGACTGGTTCACATAGAAGAGACACTTGGTGGCTTGACTGCTGAAAGCTGCCCCAGGGACTATGGCTGCAGGTGATTACAGCTGCCCGCTGGGTCCGGATCAGGACAGCACAGAGAAGACAAACAAGCCCCGGGAAACCCAGGGTGATGGGCTGCCACTGTGAAACAGGAGGGTGGGGTTCTGCTTATGCACCTACTGTCCATCTGGGTTATTTCTCTGTGGAGACAAAGCCTCCCTCTGCAACTGCAAAGGTGTCTCCCCACCCATGCAGGCCTGGGACATCCACCGTTCTCTGACTGCTCGGGATCCAGGCTCAGTCAACATTTTACTGTAAGCACCGAGAACACATGTCATTAATATAGAGTCCCCCGTACCTGCAGTACACTTCAGCCCATGCTAAGGAGAGACTTGGAGACAAATGCGGCTGATGGAGCCCACACATTTATCAACACTCACTCCTGAAAGCACCTTCACGTGACAATAGAGAGATTTTCAAAAGAAAAAACCTACAAGGACAGAGAGTATGGTAGAGGAGGCATCAACAAATTTTTGAAGCTTAAATGCAGATATGAAAGGAATGATTTCATTAGCTGTGTGGAAAAGACTGAAAGCTAGGCTTACAGATGAACAGACAGTCAAAAAGCCAACCGGAAAGGTTTATAAATTGGACACATTTCCAGAAACTTGAAAAGGCAAAAACAGGTCGCACACATATCAGGGGTCAGATACAAGGGGAGCATTGAATAACTCAGCAAAACCCTGGCAACTGAAAGGTAGTGGCACAAAACTCTGGGAGAAATTTCGCATGCCAGCAAATCTATCAAATCTCTTGAGGTAGAATAAAGATGGAATCACAAAAGTTTTCCAAAATTCACCTCTCCTGTGCTCTTTCTCAAGAAACCATGGAGGATGTGGTCCAACAAAATGAAAGAGTAAACCAGAAAGAGGAAGAGAGGGGCAGAGGAAACAGGAGCTCAACACAGAAGAGAAGCAGAAGCTCCCTGGCTGGTGAAGGGTGGTGCTGCAGACAGAAACGAGAAAGCTGGAGGACAGGTTTCCTGCGGTGTCACCACGTCGCTGGGACCTCAGGCTCTGGCTGAGAGGTTGAGGGTGATTAAAGTGAGGCACATAAACAACCAAGCAAACGGAAACAGAAGGCAATTATTAACTCCAGGGAAAATAAAAAGTTGTACAAGGCAGAAAGAATAATGGTAGCATAAGGCTCCACTGTGATTATTTGTAAATCTGTCAGGATGTAAAAGTTCAATATTAATTCAGCCAGTGTTGTTTGTCAGAACTATACTTCCCAGGGAGGAATAAGAATGCAGTTGGGGAGGAGAGCCTAAGAAAACAAAATTCTTGTATAACAAAAAATTAATAGATCGATGGAAAAGATACATAATCTCTTTGCTGTCATTGTTTTGTAATTTAGGCCCTCTAAAGAATCCGCAGTATGCATTCTTACCTTGGGGAGGGGTCTTTGAGAAGGAAGAGTCCAGGTCTTTTTCCCATATTCTTTTTTTTTTTTTTTTGTGGGAGGGACTTTGCTTGTTTTGGGGTTGTAGTGTTGTTTTGTTTTGTTTTGCTTTGCTTTGCGTTTGAAATAGAGTCTTGCTATATAGTTCAGTCTTACATTGAATTGACGATGTAGCCCAGGCTGGCCTCTAACTCATGGCAATCCTCCTGCCTCAGACTCCCGAGTGCTGGTATTACAGGTGTGCACCACCACGCCCACCTTTTTCCACACTGTTAAGTAGTGCGTATGGATTACACAGATTAATAGGTTTCATTTCAGCAGACTGCACATGTACAAAACATACCTCAGTCAGCACTCCCCAATCAGGCACTCTGACCACAGAGCCAGGGGCTTCTGCAAAGTCAAAGACCCACTTTGCTGCTAGTTCCAAAAAAAGTCTTCTTTTTTCCTTCCCAGATTTCAAAACTGCTGAGGCTTCTGACCTATGCTGCATTTACCAGTGAACGTGTTCCTGCTTCCTCTGGGGTCTGCACTCAGCATTTCTCTGGAAAGACCAGCGAGGTTCAATCCTGAGTGGATTATAATTACAGTAAGGCACTGACGCTTACCCCGAGAGCAGCGGGGAGTCTTTGGAGGCCAGGCAGGGTGGACTGCGAAGGTCTGGGGTGCATGCTAGATGGCTCTGCCTGCTTGCAGAGCAGAGAGCACTTTGACGGGGTGAGGGTAAAGGCAGGAGCCAGTGAGGAGGCTACTGGAGACATCCAAGTCGGAGGAGGGGCGGGGACTAAGATACAGGAGAGTCGGTGGGGAGAGGACAGGGTGTAAGAAATACCTTGGAGGGAGATTCCCTCAATTTTGATAACTGATTGCATGTGAGATCGTGCAGGGAGGAGGGGATAGGAATGGCTGCCAGGCTTTAGCTGTGAGAGAGACCTGGGGTGGGGGAGCAGGGTGTGACGGACTCAGGAGGAGACTGCTCTTCCTCTGCACCGCAGCCCCTTGACCAGAGCCCCAGGCTCCGGCTGGACTGAGACAGTGGCCAGGCCCCTGCCCTCCCACCGCACTGCAGGAACACACCTCCCTCACTGTGCATCCTCGCTGTGCCCAGCCTGGGGCGTGACCTTCCCCCTTCCTGCTGACTCAGTTTCCTTTTCTGACAGCATGTGTCACCTCTTACCGGAATCCTGCTGTCACTGTGCCCTCCCCCCGTCGGACCCCTTACTGCAGTGCTCCGCACCCTGGGTGTCACCAGAGTGCGCAGGTGGCCACAGTCCAAGCCTTTCCCACCCGCAGGAAAGAGACGGTCTGTTGTGCCCCTCTAATGGCTGGTACTTCCCCAGGGCCAGCAGGTCTGTGCACAGGGAAGGAGGGGGACCCCAGATCCAGCAGAAGAAAGTGACAGCTGCTGTGGAAGAGCTGAGGGCACGCGTGACTCTCGGAGCAAGAGACCCACTCAGGAGGCACGGTGGCGTGAAAGGGGCAGCACTGAGCTGCCTCTGGGGCCAAGCTTATAGCTCAGTTGCTGTGTGGCTGTGGGGGCATCCCTTCCCTCTCTGGATCTCAGTTATCTCTTTTGTGAAATAGGGCAGTAACTGAGGAGGATATCTTAGTCTATTTTCTGTTGCTATTAAAAAAAAAAACCCAACCTGAGTCCAGGTAATTTATAAACAATAGGTGTTTACTTGGCTCGTGGTTCTGGAAGCTCCAGCACCTGCTGGCTTCTCGTGAGGGCCTTCTTGCTGCACCACACAAGGCAGAGGACATCGCAGGGCAAGAGAGAGCAATTCACTACTTCAGCTCTGTCTTCTCCTCTCATAATGCCATTAATGCCATTGTGGGGGGCCCACTCGGAACCCTCACCTAATCCTCCCAAAAGCCTTACCTCCTCACCCCACTTACACATGAGTTTAGGGTTAAGTTTCCAGCACATGAAATGGGAAGGATTGCACAATTAGGCCACAGAAGGCAGCCATGGTTCCAAACGTCATTCCCAGCTCAAAGGAAGAGGCAAGAGCTTGAGCAGAGTCCAGCTCCAGGGTGTCCAGTGCCACCCTGGGGCATACATAACCTCCTGGGTAAGTCTCGGTTCCCTTCCTGGAGTTCCCTCTTGGCTTTTATGTTACTGTTCCCCTTCCACCCACCTCCCACCAAACTCACCGTCCTGGTTCTTCAAGGCAGTGCCAGGAGAACGAAGTCAAAGGCACCACCAAGTCTGCTCAGGTGGTGGGGACTGGTATTACCTCACGGCTAGCTCTGAAGTCCCCTGGCTTCCAGTCTCCGGCCCAAGGTACAGGAATGGGGTTCTACAGCCTGGAACTGGTGTGCATGCTGGATGGCTCCATCTGCTTGCGGAATGGAGAGCAAGTCCGGAGAGGCCTTGACAACTCTCGGGGAACAAAAGTTGGTGAGGCAGCCTGGCCAGATTTGGAATTTCTTCCTACAGCAGCAGTGCAGGTCAGAGCTGAGACCCACAGGCACCACCACATAACTGCTGGGTGCAGGACCCAGGACGCCACCCACTGCCTATGCCCCCAAGGCTGCCTTGGCACTGCCCTCTCACCCACCCCACCACCCCTCTCTGCCCTCGCTTGGGTCTGCAGAGCCTCTGACATCTTCCTGACCAGCAGACTGACTCGGGCCCCACTGCAGCAGTTTTGCCCCTGGGCAGGTGGGTCAGGAGAGAAGTGTCTGCCTGCTCAGCCCTCTCTCTAAATGTCCCCAGGACCACAGACATGTCCCTAGGGTCTCTCCAAAGCTGAGAGCCCCAAGGTGCCCCTGTTGCTACCACCTACCACATGAGCTCCCGAGAGAATGAAGAAACCAGGGGGACACTGAAAAGTCACAGAAGAGAGTTCACGGTGCCACTGTCTGCCAGGAGTGCAGCCCAAGACCCCACTCTGCCCTTACCTTGGTATTGGTTAGTTCCCTACTTTGTGCAAGGCTTTAGAAAAGACAGTGAGGAGAAACGATGGCCGCTGCTGTTAGTACCTTTACAAACACCAGACCCAAACCCAAACCGATTATCATTTCCATTTCGTAGGTAAAGAAACACAGGCTCAGGGAAACGGAACAACGCACCCAAGATGACCCAGCCAGGAAGAAGCAGGATAGGATTGAGACCCCAGAAGCCAGGCTTGTCCCTTGGTCTTGAGTAAGACTGCGCCCTGTGGCCCAGCATGTTCCGTCCAGCTGGGAGAGGGGGCCAGGCCAAGAGATGTCAGTCAGCTGGGCCAGGTCACAGTCCTCCGTGGAGGCACGGTGGGAAGGCCTCCTGCGGGAGAAGCATTTGGAATGGGCGCCAGGGGCTGCAGGGCATGGGAGAATGGAGTGCTGGGTAGAGCAGGAGCTCTCTAGGTCCTACAGGGGGGTGGGGGAGGGGCGCTGGCTCTCTGCCAAGGAGGAAACGGACATGTGTAGTGGGCTGGGTCCAACTCTAGCAGGCTTTGAACAACAGGTACTGGGACAGAACCTTCAGGCCAGAAGCACGCCAAGGGTAGTCCCTTGGGCCCTGAAGGGGGCAGATCAAGCTGGACGGAAAGGGCCAAGGCAGAGGGTGCGCAGGCCTTCAGCCTGGGGGTGGGTGATGGGCAGTCAAGCCGGAGAGCAGCACTTTGGCAGGGACCTCTGAAGAGGTGCACACAGGTTGAGTCTCAGGGACAGAAGTCCAGCTAGGGAAGTCCCTAAGCAGGCACGGCAAGGATGGGTCGGTCACATTTAGGTCCCCTGGATCCCCCATCCTGGGCCTACACTTACGGAGAGGAAAGAATCCCCACTCAACACTGCTCCTGGCACCAAAGAGAGCTCAGCCTGCCCTAGCCTGAGGCTCCGATGGTGGTGCATGGTCACCCAGGCCATCCCGCCATCCAATACTTGACCTCTAGCAAGCTGCAAAGTCAGGCCACTGCCTTGAGCGAAACTAGAGGTCACGATCCCCAGCTCTGCTCCTGCCACTGGCTGTGCCAGCTTTAAGAAAGCTGCATATGGAGCTCTGACACTTAATGGTGGGGTACTTAATCCCTCTGCACCTCCGTTTCTCCATCTATAAATTGGGATTTCCAATATCACTTGCCTTGATCTTGTTGAGAGGATAAAATGAATCCGGATATGGGAAAGATTTAGAATGGAGCCTGAAACCCAAGAAGTCACTGTTAGCATCCGTTTTAATATTACTGTTGAACAAGATGCTTGGTAGATTCCTGAGATAAGGAAGGAAGGAGACAGAACTAGGTCCACTTCCTGAACAGCCGACACAGGAAACGCAGTGCCAGCTAGCAAGTCTGTGTGGCAGGACCATGCAGCCTTGCAAGCCTCTACTTTCCTCCTGTGGCCTGGCTAGTTGGGATTCCATGTCACCAAGGCCTGTCCAGTGCCCCTCCCGGGAGCCACAGTGATACTGATGGAAGGCACACTATTTCTTAGGGCAGGGCTAGCCAGCAGCTAGACTTATTCAGTGGTTCTGACTCCCCAGTCTTCCTGCTCAGGACAAGGGGGCCGTGATACATATTGGAGCAATCTGACTTCCCCAGTGTCGCTCCATGGTGGCCCTTCACGTGGGAGTCACTCACTGGGGCACAAGTGTGGACGAGTTAACAGTTAGCTCCACCTATCTTCCTTGCTGCTCTCATTCTGAATCCCACCAGGACTCCAGCAATCCTTGGCACCATTTCTAGAGGCTCCATAAATGGGTGATTGAATGGGGATTCCAGCAGTAAAGGGAAGATTTTCTGGGGCACACGGACTCATCGGGGCTATGCAGGAGCCCCATGAATACAAACGTCATCCCTCGCTTCCTTGCACCCCCCTGGGCTGACATGAATGAGAGCAGAGAGGGCCGTTTCAAAAGAACTCAGGCCTCTCAGCACTGCCTAGCGGGGCCCGGGGATGACTGCTCCAGCTACCCTTTCAGGGGAGGGCTGAGTTGGTCATTTGGGTATGCGGCCACCAGGTGGCTCCCCTCGAATCCCTCCCTCCTAGACCACTGAGCGGGCCTTGGATCCTAGCCCAGAAGAGAGGATGCTGGATTTCCACGCTTGCTCTGGCCAGCCCCTGGTGGGTGCCCTGCCTGGGTGTCCTCTGATGCCCGTCTCCTGCCCTTGCATGTCTCTCTCTGTGGCCCCACTTAGCCCCCTCCCACCACTGGCTCAGAGGTCCTTAATCCTGTGCAAGTCAAACCTCCACACCACCTCTCTCAGGCCCGCCCCCTCCAGCCCTGCTCAGCTGAACCGTCTCTGCAAAGCCCAGGCTTCCTCCTCCTTTGACCAGCACCTTGGGCCGGCTCCCACTTTCCTTTTCCCACCCTGGGACCCCTCTGTCTCCCTTCTTCTCTTGGTAAGTTTGATCACTGTTGACTGAATGAAAGGTGTGGGCGAGGGAGAACATGAACAGGGGAGCAGGCTCATCCCGAGCGGGTTTCCGCCAGGCAGCTATCACAGCCGGGTCCGGGGCTGGGCGGTGATGTGAGTGAATAAACGTGTCTGCCAGGGGACAGGGGGCCTGAAGAACAAATAGAGAGATGCAGGGCCTGGGTGAATGGTGGCTGATGAGAGGCTGGACAGGCGAGTGACAGGTGAGTGGCTCCTGTTATTTGTTGGGAATCTGATCACAGGACCCCAAAACTGGTGACTCACTGACCCTCCAACATTGGTGAGCTGGCTACTATGGGAGGTGGGGCAATGAAGATTGGGGTGCTAGAGCTGAGATCATATTGATGGGGCCACAGCAGGGAGCCACATCAAGGTTAAAACCAGCCCTACCCAGATGGGAGCCAGTGCTAATCAAGAAGCGAAGCCTGGGGACTCGTCCCAGAAAGCAGCTGTGACTCATGCACTGAATGCCTTCTAGCAGCTGGAGATGACCCATAAATCAGTCGGGATCCCTGACCACTCCAGGAAGGAAGCCCAGCCTCACTTGAAGGAGAAGGAGGAAATGAGAAACAGAGAAGTAAAATGACTGACCCAGGGTCACCCAGCTGCAAGGGCCAAAGTCAAGACTCACACAGGTCCTTCCTTGGCTCCACATTGGCTGGGGCATGCATTCTTAGGGAGACAGGATAACATCAGCCAACACACGGCAAATGGCTTCATCAGTACCTGCAGAGGCAGGGCCAATCAGGAAGGATCTCTGGGTGGCCAGGACACTTCAGCAGGAGAGCCTGACACTGGGGTTTTGGTGGTAGGGTCACTACTCTGTCTGGGCAGGTGTCCTTTTCTTTCTGAACCTGAGCTTTTTCCTCTTTTAAAGGTAGACCCCATGGTCCTAGAGTGACCTGCTGACCATGGGCAGATTGAGGTCAGCAGAAAAAGCCCCTCTGGGCTGGGCCCTTTGTGGGGGGGGCATGGTGTGTTCTGGTCAGCCCCTCCTGCCCAGTCCACAGGATCCCAGCCTAAGTTCCTAGGTACCTTGGGGAGCCAGGAATGAAGCTGATGTCAATTGCAAGTGGCCACTGCTCTACTATTCATGTGGCAGTGTCCCCTCCACTGTCTATCTTAGATAGAGCAGGGCAAATACTACTGTCCATGTGTCCAGATAAAAAAAAAAAAGGACCCTGTCCTTCTCGGAGTCAGGCTCAAGCAGCCTCCCGTGGCAGGTCACTGGGTATTCCCTGAAGCTGTAAGATAAGGATTTTACAGACATGGGAATGGGGTCTTGGAGAGGTTAGATGTTTGTCCAGGATCACACAATTCATGAGTCTGAACTTGATTCAAACCCAGGCTCTTCTATGTGCTATGGGACTTGGAGGGAGCCCACACACACCCACCAGTGCACGCGTGCACGCACACATGAACACCAGCATCTGTGTCCTTGTCTCTGGAATGAGGAAGGTGGAGAAGGTGACCTTACCCCCGAGGCCCTCTTAGCAGTGACACTTCGGAAATCCAGAGCCCCAGACAATGAGTCCTTGACCACAGCTCTGGCTCCAGCTCTGTGACTCACCAGTTGACCCAGGAGCACCTGGGGATTCTGACCTGGGAATCTAAGGCCCAGTCTTGGGGTCAGAGGGTGCGCAGGGGAGCCCCTGCCCCAGCTAATTTACCATGATGCAAAAATCAGGCTCCAAGGCGGCGGGAAGCAGAGCTGAGCGCCAAGCACGCTCCCATCCTGTTCTGTTCCACATATTTTCAGTATTTATTGTCCCCATATGTGATGCCGAACATTAAAAAACATGTTGCTGAGATTCCTCCAGAAAGGGCTGACATTTCACAATATTCCTCTGATGCCGGGGATTACTGTGCAGGATGATGAAAACGTGGTTTATTCAAAACAGATTGGGCGGAAGAAAACAATGGCAAGGCCTCGAGAGAGACTCAACAGGCTCCCCCCAGGGAGAGTCCGAGAGGCAGCCACCAGCCCAGGGCAGAAGCCCCAGGCCCCGGGCCAGCCTGTGTCTAGGCCAGTGTCTGGATTTGTGGAGGGATTTAGAGAATCCTAGGGGCCACGGTTTGGGGACACTTCTAAGTACCAGGTAGAAGGTACCAGACTGTGGACCCTAACAGCACCCCGGAATACCTCTGAGAAAGTGAGTTTAAGCAATGTGAACAAGTTCACTGAGCAGGTCACTCAGATTGAAAATAACCAATTCCGGTTTTGGTCCATAGATCTTGTTATTAACTTGGCCATGAAGTAGAAAGAGTTTGGGGAACACAGGCCACTGACTTTCTGTGTGGCCCTGAGCAAGAGACTTCATCTCTCTGGGCCTCCATTTATTCAACTACAAATGGAAATTTTCCCCAACTGCCCCAGGTCTGGGGACAGCACGGAGCAGGAGAAGGTGAGAGAGCAGAGAAAGAAACCTCGGCCCCTCTCCCAGCAAGTCACCAGGCACTGAGCGGCTTGGGAGCCCAGCTCACACAGCTCTCCCCAGGGAGGGCCCGGGGCAGCTGACTTGGGGCCTGGTCCACCCTCCTGCACTCTGTAGATTGAGGACCCGGGTTCAGCCACCTTGAAGGAGGTCCCAGAGAGTTTTGACAGACCCAACTCCTGTCCCAGCTCTGCCACCTGTGACCACAGGCCCTTCCTTAGTCTCAGCCTCTGCCCACTGGGCAGGAGCTGTGTCTGTTGTGAAGCAGGCGTGAGCACTGGAGGTCACCATGGAGAGGAGGTGTGCGACTCAGGACCCTCTTCCAGCCCCTATTGCTCTAAGGCAGGCAGCTGTGCTGGGCCTCAGAGCCACTGCCTCAGCCCATGGTGTTGTGTCCCCCGGTGTCCCCTACAGCCCTGTCCAGCCTCAGGCCTAGACAATGAGTCCTCCCCCAGGAGCACGAACTCACGCCCTTGCCCAGGACCCAGGCAAAAGCCACCAGCACAGCCCAGGACTGCAGGGAAGCCTGACTCATCTGCCAGGTTCGTGTTTTCTGAGGGGTTTGGTACATACATGAAACCTTAAAATCTGCGTGTGCACGTGCACACGCACACACGTGCATGAACACTCACTCAGACATTTTATTTAGTTCTAGGGCCAGGACAAGTGGAAGGGGGAAGAGGTTTGGTTCTAGGCCACACAGGAAAGTCCAGTCAAGGGGCTCGGGTTGAAGCGACCACAGAAAGCGGTGCCCTTCCAGCTGGGCTGAAGGTGGTGCTGCAGGCTGAGCGTCCCAGACAGGCAGCGGGGTCCAAAGGCTGCAGTAGAGGTGATAGAAGCCTGCCCCACGTTCTGTGTGCCTCGCCTTCCCCATGGCAGGCCCAGGCTTGCAGGCATCTCCGGCAGTGGCTGGGGCCCCGGTGCCAGCACGGGGCCCTCCCAGCAGCAGGCCAGGGCCATCCGCACAATCTGCAGAGCTGCGGCTCTGAGCGGGACCACACCCTCCCAGCCACTCTCAGTCTGACAGCGTTTATGGCCCCAAAGTGCCTGTTTGGGGCCTGCGACATTTGGCAGTGACTTGGATTTTCAGGCTCACAGCCTCGTAGGGTGCCTCACAAGGGGCTCTTCCTGCCTGCAGAGGCCCAGCACTGTGTGCCCCAGAAGTGACAGGGTGAGCCAGGTGGACCATCCTGTGCCCAAAGCACACGCCCCCAGGAGCACACAGGCACATTGCCCACGCGAAGTCTTCAGAGGAAACCCACAGCCAGGCAAGGGGAAGCTGTGGCAAGGGCTGGATGTCTGCAGGACACGCAGCAGAAAGCAGTGAGGAGGCCAGCACCAGGGGAGACCAGGGCCAGCAGCTACAGGCAGAGAGGATGGCCTGGTGGGTTTGAGAGCCCAGGAGGAGACCTGCACAGTCCAGGGTGCAGAGCGACCCTGTAGGCCACATCGGACCTTGAGACCATATCGCAAGTAGGATAAAAGACACTGGGAGGACCTCACTGAGCCACAGGCGCCTGAGATGGGTGTTCCGTGCTGGAGTTTTTGCTCTGTGAGAGTTTAGCCCTGATTCCCAGAATCGTCTTAGAGATCGGTTCTGTGACACTGGTATACACTCATTTACAGAAAAAGAAGCTGGGCTCTAAAAGCTTATGTCCCTTTCCTAAGTTACTAGGTCTGGACTCTATCCCTAGTCTGTGGTCTCAAGCTGCCGCTTACCAAGCTGAGAGCAGGAGGCAGGGACTGGGCTGGGAACCTCCAAGCAAGCAGGCCAGGCAGGCAGCTGTCTGTCTTGGAAGGTCAGGCTGTCCCTGTCTCCTTCCCCACGCAGGACATGAAGCAGGATAGTAAACCAGACCTCTGTTTGACCATTTGTACCCAGAGGGCTTGGAACCAAGGGTACCCTGTGTCTACCAGTTCTCTGCTGGACCCCAGTGCTGGAAATTGCTCATGGTTCTACTTCCAGATACCCCTGGGCCTCTTGAGTTGCAGCCGAGCCTTGGGGACAACCAGAGCCGGGATTGCCTGACCCCACTCCTGGCTGCCACACGCCCTCAGCACGGCCCTGGCAGCCGTGAAGAGGTGGACTGAAATATTCAAAATGCTTAACACCTGGCATAGCCATGTACATTAAAATTCTCATCCAAAGCTTTAAAATATTTCCCCTTTTACTTGCCAAGTAGATTATACCTATCCCCAAAACGGGTTGCCGAGTGCCGTAAGTTATAACACAGATTGCTCACCAAATCAGGCTAAGTTTCCCCTCACTTTTCCCCAGACAAGCTTGGTGCGCTCTTTTCTGGGACACGACTACCACCAGATGAACACGCGGAAATCTGAGCTGTGACCTGACACAGGGACCCTGACCCAAGGGCACAGTCCTCCTTATGCTGACCATCCTCCGAGACCAGAAGGCCAGCACTTTACAGAGGGTAGTGTGGTGCTGCTCTGAAGTTGCACCCAGATGCCACAAATGCCCCACATTCTTGATCCACACAGCCTGCCCCTGACCCCCCTGACAACCCCCCATGGAAGGCTGTCTGGCCCCCCACCTGCTCTACTGGAAGAAGCTGTGCGCACCCCTCACAGCCAGGCTGTCTCCTCATTCTTTCAGTGGCCATGGGGCTCCCCCAGGTCTGTAACTCACCCTGCAGTGGTTGGTGGCAGTACCATTCCGTGACCATGGGAAGGTTATACACCGACCAGCACGGAAGTGTCTGCCTTTGAACAGCTGGTCTGCCTCTGGCGGGTGAATGTGTCCCCAGCCCAGACCAGGCACTGTGTCCCCATCACTCAGCCTGGGGACTCTGTGTGATGACCATGTTCAAACCAGGCTTCAGAGAGTGGCACATAACCTGCTGCTGGGTCCCTGGGGGTCTTGGAAGAAGGGAGGAACAAGGCTTTGATGGAATCCTGACTTACTGACTTGCTGTCAGTTTTGGGGTGCCAACCCCAGGGGAGGCCACCACCAGTCAAAGTCACTAGGGGCTGTCCACATGGATGGCTGCTGTCGAAATAGCCCAGTTCCCTGCTGTCTGCTCATTGTCTGGGAGGTCAGGCTCAACCACTGGCCAGTAAGCTACGGGGAATAACGCAGGGAAATCTCACCCAGGTCCTGCTGCCACCCACAGGCAGACCGAGCCCAGGAGGGCAGGAAGTCTCCCCTGGGGGCAGATTAAAAGTCATCAGGTGCAGCTGAGATACATCAGCAAGCAATTACCGGGTGTCTGACAGGTGAAGGTCACCCAGTTCTGCTGTCTTCAAACTAGCAGGCGTCTCTCTCTTCAGCTCCCCAGTCTCTCCCACAAAAACACACGGTCCCCCCTCACCTGCTGCAGCATGGTTCAGCTTCTGAGTCTTTGACTTTACAAAGACATAAAGTGATATTTATTCTATGAAAACCATACTTCGAACTTTGAATTTTGATTTCCTCCTATGCCCGTAATACACAGTGCGATACTTTTCTCCAGGCTGAGCAGCAGCGGTGATCATAGTTCCCTCATGATGAAGGGAAACAACTGCCACCCTCCAGTGCGCTTCCTTGCTGAGTGAGGATGTTCAGGAGGGGAGCGTGTTAAGTGCATTTTCAATTTTCATCTAGACATGGTCCCACCATAGGTGAAGGGGTACCTGTCTATGACAAACTGCATATGTGCCCTGCTGTTTGTCCTAGGTTCTAAGGCACGGATGTGCAGAGATAGAAGTGACAGATGCCAGAGGAAAACCACAGCGCTGTCCTCATCATGCTGTCAGTCCAGGGTGGAGACAGAAAATGACAACCAATAAATCCAAACACACAGCAAGCCACAATGCAAAGGAGAAAGCAAACGCAAGCTGAGCAGGTGTGCGCGGTGAAAGGGTGAGGCGGCACGTGGGTGGGGCAACAAAAGCCACTGCAGAGCAGTGAACAGCCAGTGCCCAGCGCACCACCATGCATGAAGAACAGGAGGAAGCCCTGGGTGGCACAAGCAGAGAGAACTGCAGTGGGGGCAGGGGGTGGCACAGCCTGGTGGAAGGACCTCGGAGTGATCTGTCCTGAGCCAGGTGGAAACCTCCCCAGGATTTGTGCAGGGCAGTAGTGACATCTGAATATGCTGGCTGGAGAATCTCACCTCTAAAGGGGCGGAGGATGAGCAAGAAGCACTCCAGGCAGGGGAAGCTCAGCCTCAGACAAGAGCAGTGGCAGCGGTGGAAATGAATGGAGCCTGGGCTCACAGATCTTCCACGGAAGCAAGACCACCGCCAGTGCCTGATATGCTTGTGAGAAGTAGAGCTCAGAAAGGTGAATTAAGCTGCCCAGAATCACATGAGCCAATCTCTGCTCACAGTCCACCTCACCTCCATGGAAAGGAGTCCATGGAGCTCAAACTGTGCAATGGGAACTCGGACCCTGGGTCTGCTGGAGACCACACGGTGCAGTCATAGGAGCTCACTCTGCAGACCCAGCCCCTGACCTTCTTGGGGCTCCACGCACCAGCGTGGGCAACCAGCACCAGCTTGGGTGCCAGCTTTGCCAAAATAAGTAGCAAAATCAGAGGGTGCCTGATTAACTTTGAATTACCAATAAGCAATGGGTAACTTTTCGTTGGTATATCAACAAAAATGAAGCATCAATATTTGAGACATATACAAATTATTTGAAGTTCAGATTTACCTGGATGTCCTATATTTTATCTGGCAACCATAGCACCAGGGCTAAGGTGAACACAAATAAAGAAGAACAGCTCCATTATCCTGCCCCTTTCCAAGCCTCAGGCCAAGCTCACCTTCCTCGGGGAGTGGGCATCAACCTCTCCCTACCAAAGTCCCCACTCAAACGGCTCTGACTCTCTTGGCTAAACCACTGACCCCAGCAGGCTTGTGTCCCACCCTAAGCGTGGTGCTCTGTCTGCAGGCTGGTGCCAGTCCCTGTGCTGGGCTAACTCCTGGGCTATGCCGCTGGCCTCTCTCAGCCTGTTTCCCAACTCTATGTGGACTCAGTTCAAGAAACATGTACTGAGTGCCGACTTCGTGCCAGGTGCTACGTGGCATTCTGTGAACTCGAAGTTGGGTGGGCACAACCCAGAAATGGAAATAACTGGGCGATGGGGCAAGAAAGAGGAGACCCAGCACAGAGTGCTTCTGCATGTATAAGGTAGGCATTAGGCATTTAGGAAGGGATACAAAGTCAGCACATCAAAGTCAGTAGCGTTTCTGTACGCCAACAGTGAGCCCACCAAGAAAGAAAGTAGGAAAACGGTAGCATTCACAATAGCATCAAGAAAAGTTAAATACTGGGGAGATAACCTAACCAAAGAAGTGAAAGACCTTTGTAATATAAACTACAGTACTCTGAAAAAGGAAATCAAAAGAATATCTCCTGTTCCTGAATAGACAGAACCAATATAGTCAAAATGGACATATGTCCAAAACTGATATACAGATTTAACCCAATCTCAATCAAAATACCAACAGCATTCCTCCCAAATTAAAGGAAGCAATTTTAAAATTCATATGGTACCAGAAGAGACCCAGAATAGGAAAAGCAATCCTGGACAACAAAAGCAAAGCAGGAGGTGTCGTAACCCCAAATTTCAAGTTCTATTACAAAGCTATGGTGATAAAACCAGTTCGGTGCTTACACAAAAGCAGGTCTGTGGATCAGTGAAACAGAATACAGGACACAGAAATAATCCCAGGCACATTCAGCCACCTAGCTTTTGACAAAGGGCCCAAAAACATACGCTGGAGGACAAATGGTCTCTGTAATAAATGGTGCTGGGGAAACTGGCTATACCAATGCAGGAAATTGAAGCTACACTTATATCTTTCATCATGCACTAAACTAAAATCAAAATGGATCAAAGATCTAAATATTAAAACAGAAACACTTAAGCTGCTGAAGATAAAATAGGTAAAACTCATGAAGCCATGGGCATAGGCAAAGATTTTCTGAGCACAACCTCAACTGCATAAGAAATACCATCAAGAATCAACAAGTGGGGTTATATCAGAGTAAAAGACTTCTGCACTGCAAAGAAAATAGCCAACAGTGTGAAGAGCCAGCCTACAGATGGGTGTGTTTGCTAGCTGTTCCTTGAATAGAGGACTAAAATTTAGAACATATAAAGAACTCAAAAACTTATGACCTCCCCCCAAATAAAAGAACCAATCCAAAAAGCTGGAAACTGAAACGAATAGATCTACCCTGAGGGACATTAAATTGGAAGCTCTAAACACTGGAAAAGAAAAGATCTCTCAAGAGAAGGAAAAATGGAGATGTAGCTCTGTGGTAGAGCACTTGCCTAGTATGTACGAGGCCCTGGGTTCCATCTCTAGCAGCACAAAAAAGAGGGAAAAAGAAAGAAATGAGAAAGGAAGGAGCAAAAATAAGAAGGAATGGAGGGAGGGAGGAAGGAAAAGAAGCAGGGATGGAGGGAAAGAGGGAAGTAGGAAGATCAACATCTGATAAAAGATCGAGAATGTGTACGGCTCAATCTTTTCTACGGTTTTGGAAGTCAGAATACAAAAGAGTAATATCTTCCAGATTCTGAAGAAAAATGAATTCCAACCTAGAGTGATACTCAAACAAACCAGGGGTCAAGGGCAGGGCATTCTCAACTATGCAAAGCCTCAAAAACTATACCTTCTCTGTATGAATTTTTAGGAAAGAACTGGTATATATGTTCCACTAAAATGAAACAATAAACCAAGAAAAAGGAAGAGAGGTGATTCAGGAAACAAAAGATCCAATCCAGGAGAGGGGCTAAGGGATTTCCTAGGATGATGGGGTAGGGGGTGGCAGCCACACCAGCCTGGGGCAGTCGGGAGGCTCCAGGGGGGACTTTTGTCCACTACCAAACTAGCAGATTGTCTGATACAAATGAACGTCTTGACATAAGATCTAGAGGTGCTGTTGGCAGAGTTCTGAATGCAATCTGTGATGGGTACTTTGAGAACTAAGAAAATATTGAAAAAGAGAGACAGATACAGAGTAAAAGAGAAAGTTACTAACATCAAGAAAACAAAAAGTCAATTCATAGTGCATTTCTAGTATTCACAATTATAATTTAATTTGATAATAATTAAAATGAAGCCAAATAATGAAATAACTCTGCTTTGAGGATGGGTGGAATGTATTTGTGTGTTCAGGTAAGGAAACAAGAGTTCAGCTTTAGTCTTGCAGGACAGGAAGTTAATAGATGACGGTTAAACAGGAAAATCCATCAATCTGCAGAAATACATGTATTAGCGGCGGGCTAAGCAGTGGATCACTAATCCAGGGAGCTGAAGTGGACACCTCGGGAAGAGGAAATGTTAGAGGGAGGGCTGGGGTTTCTGCTTTTCATGACAAGCCTGGGAAACTTGGGGATTCTAAGCTATGCACATATGTGACGTTGACCTTTTGAAAACTGAAGCAAAATTTTAAAAAGTGGGAAAGAAGAGAAGGCGAAAAGAAAACTGGAAATGAGAAGCAAAAAGAAAAGACTGGAGGACAATCATGATTATCTCAAGGTGGGGACTTGACAAGAACGTTGCCTTCTGCTTTTCTTTGTGCTTCCTGGTGGTGTCCAAGTACTGACGGCCAGCATCTATTACTTTTGGTGTCATCAGAGACTAAGGAGCGATGATGACTGCCTGGCAGCCTCTCCTGGCAAACGGGATGCCAGGCCCTCAAAGAGCCCGCTGGGGACTGAAGGGAGATGGGCGGCCAAGTGCATCTGAGGGGACCAGCACGGCTCTCAAGTGCCCACGCTGGCCCTGGACTGGCCTTCACCCCCATGGGCCAGAAGAAAGGCATCCTGGGCAAATCCAGCAAAGAGCATCTGAGCAAGGCCCGGAGATCCCCACTTCAAAGCCTCGCGTTAATGCCTCCCGACAAGCGTGGCCGAGCCTCGGGGTGTTCCCTCGCCGGCTGACAGCGACTGTTCCCAGACAAAGCCACCAGAGCGAGGCGGTGTGCGGCCAGGGCCACACTGCGACTGAGCCCTGGCCTGGTGGGGAAATGTGATTTCACAGCCAGGCCGACAGCCAACCATTCATGCCCATCCAGGGTTGGGACCGCTTTGCGCTGGCCAGTCCTGGGGTGTCTCCCTCAAGACCACTCTCCCCTTCCTTTTCCCACCATGGTGGCCTTTCAGGCTCTGCTTTGAGCACACCTTTAGGCCCATCCAACAGGTTTCAAGTCACCGCTGTCCCAGAGAGAGAGAGAGGCTGGAGGGTGGAGAGGGAGGAGGGCAGACTTGCTCCGGCACTTCCTCTAACTTCGTGATATTAGGTGATTTATTTTAATCCCTGTTCCTTCATCTCTCTCATCTGCAAAATGGCGATCGTACCTTCATGAAGAGCTGTTGTGAGTTTCGCAACTAAGATGAGAACACAGCCTCGCCTATAGCCGGGTCTCTTTTTCTGTTAGCTGTCAGGGCCCAGCGACCTCCCCCAAAGCAAGGCGGCTTTGAGTGGCAGCCATTGTGTTTGTTTGCTCTGATTCTGTGGGTCAGTGGGTCTGGTAGGGCTCCTCCAAGCAGCTCTTCTGCCTGTGGGGCATCAGGAAGCTCAGTGGCTGCTTCGGCCAGTTCCAGCTGGGCTGGAGGCCCAGAATGGCCTCACCAGCATGGTGGGCAGCAGTGTCAGCCCAGCCTGGTTCTTCTGCAGATAGCGGTGGGGTTCCAAGAAGGAATGTTCCAAGATATGAAAGAAGCTGCCTTAGATCCCTTAGGTTCTGGGGTTCAGCTTGGAAGTTAAACAATGTCACTTCTAGGACATTCTATTGGTCAGTATCCAAGGAGATGGGAAAGAGACCTCATCCTTTGATGAGGAGAGTAACAAAGAATCTGTACCATCTTTAATTCAGCACAGTAGCTATCACCATTCTTACTGTTATCCTTCCTTAGCTAGACTACAGGTCTACCTCAACTATGTTATAATATGGCTTAGCATTAACACTCATTTGTTCATTCAGTCATTCAGCAACTAGTATTTATCGAGCACTTACCATGTACTTGGAACTGGAGTTCATCAATGAGCAAGAAAACCGTAGTTAGAGCCTTCCTCAGAAGCCAGAGCCTGGGAACCATCTATCGATCACAGGAAACTGTGATGTGAACCGTACAGGGCCCTCACATGACAAGGGAGAGAAAGCAGCTCTGGTGAGAGGTAAGGGCAGGACACCTAAGCAGGAGCTCAAAGAGGTGAAGAAGCTGGCTAGGCACAGAGGGACCGGGAGGGTGTCCAGGCCAGTGTGACCAGAGCACGGATGGCCTCCAGGATGGAGATGCCTGCAGGACTTGGTGTGGGACTTGGAAGCTAAGAGAAAAGGGTGCTCACTGGTAGAATTTCCACAGGCAGGGGATGGAATTTGACTTTGAACTTACAAGAAGAGCAGAGGAATGGGTAAGAAACATCCCCACAATCTCAGTGTGTGAAGTGGCATCAGAGGAGGGGGGCAGGGATGGGGAGGGTGGGGGGACATTAATGGTCTCTTAGGGGCCTTAGGAGCCCACAGCGAGCGTTAGGGACAGGCAGGTGAGAGGGGATACAGGACAGAAGGGGAGCGCCAGGTCTGATGTGCGGGTTCTGACTTTCATGGGTGGCTATGATATCCTTCATGTGGATGAGTGACGTGGACAGATGAGCGGTACCTGGGAGAAGGAAGAAGAGGAGCGCATGGGGCTTGGAAGAGGCGATACCCTCTTGGCACTGGACCTGCCCATCTGGAAGGAGGGCTGGGCTGGAAATGGCAAATCACCGGCCATGAGCACACTCAGAGCAGGTTTTACCTAGTGATGAACAGCCCAAAAAATCCAAGAAGCTGAGACCAAAGTCTCGCCCCTCACTCCAGTAATGGTCTATTGCAGTGCCCCTCAGACAGGCCCAGATCTTATTTCTCAGCAAATGGTGTCTCTAAGGCTGCAGAATCAGGTTCAAGTGTTCCTGTCCCTACCACAGATCCCGGGGACAGGAACACTTGAACCTGATTCTGCCGGTGCTGGTGCAAAGTTAGTGCAGGTACCTGCTGCTACAGGGTCTCTGACACTGGTAAGCTGACCTGAGAAAGGGAACTGGGAAAGGAGAGGAGGCTGGCCCCCGGCAGAGCAGCCTCTGAGCCCAGGCTGTACACCAGCAGGTCACGGAACCATAGTCTCAGTCTTTCCCTTATGCTGCCCATAGCATCAGTTCAGGAATTGACTGTATATAGCCATGTGTCCCCTGAACTGTGTCCTCTATGTGTGTACCTGGGGGTGGCTACACCCCAAAGAAAACTGGGTCACTGCAATCAGAAAAGGGACCCTGAGAAACCCGAGTCCAGTACATGTTCACTATCATTCTTCACCAGGTTATGGTGTCTGTAGTGTTTTGTTTGTTTTATTAAGAAACAACAAGCACAGGGCTGGAGGTGTAGCTCAGCAGCAAAGCACCTGCCTGCCAAGTGCAAAGTCCTGAGTTCAATCCCTGTTACAAAAAAAAGAAAAACAAGATACAGCAAGCACATGATCAAAGTGCAGATATTGATGTATGCATTTCAGCATTTTTTCATGATTGTATCCACATACCTGGCTTAGATCAAGGTATAGAAAGTCAGCACCAAAAAGTCCCTTATTTTTCCTCTCCAAAGGCCCCATCTCCAAAGACCCCATTCCTGTCCCTCCAACCCCATGTCCTAGCCCTGCTGGTCTTGAGCTTCCTACAGACACGCTTGAGCAAGGTAGGTGCATTCCCGCCTCCTTTACCCAGTGAGATGCCCTTGTGTGGTTATGAGTAGCAGTGGTTCCTTTTTTCCTGCTGTGTTGCATTTTATTGTGTGAATATACCAGCCTTTATCCACCCATTCTTCTCCTGATGGATATTTGGGATGTGGACTCCACATATTGGCAAGCAGAAGTTGTCCACGGTAGGAGGAAGGCATGCACTGAGGCAAGCATGAGAGCCTGGCGTTGTCATTCTCGCCAGCATCCTACGTGCCCGGAGCCACCACTACCCAATCCCAGCCCCTGGCACAGCACCTGGCACAAGTGGGTGATGGATGTGCTATGGGATTAAAGCGGCAAATCCATCCTTGACCTGGACTTCTGACCCTTCCCACGCAGTGGGTGGTTTGGCTTCTCCTGCCAGCGCAAGCATGAAGTCAATCCCTTGAAAACAGGGACTATTCTGTAGCTGGCATGGGGCCCCAGAAAAATGTGTTAAATGGATGGAATTGAGTTAAGCTGATACAGGATGCACCCCAAGCTGCAAGATGGTGGGAGGGACAGGGTTCTTGAGCCCCCAGAGCCCTGGACCAGCCTGGGCCTGAGGCCAGCTTCCGGCCCGGCAGACAGGGACGGACCCTGCCTGTCTTGTTACAGTTGGCAGAGGACCATGTCTCACTTCCCAGGGTTTAGACCCTCGCAACCTGGACAGTCCAGATGCCCTCCCTCAACTTCTTGGGGTGCTGGCTACCGGGCCACCATGGCGAGAACCCAGTGGCCTTGCTCTCCCAGCAGAAAAGATCTGGAGTCCCACACCCTCCCTGCCCCCTCCAGTCCCAGGTCAAGCTATTGCAGATTCCCTCTCAGCTGCAGGAACTTTAGGCATAGGTGAGCAAGGGCTGTGAGGCCTGAGCTTGGAGGGACAGCAAGGGGGAGGGCCAGCTCCAAGCATCTCTCCTAACCGGGCACGGCTCTGAGCGCTGGCGGGATGGAGACAGGCATTGAGACGTGGGACCGACACAGTATGAGCCCCTGCGCTACGCTGTACTTGCTGTATGATCTTGGATGAGGCACTTCACCTCTCTAGACCTCTTTTTCTTCACTGGAAACTAAGACTGGCCCTGCATGACCAGCCCTATGAAGAAGATGGAACCAGACTCCAGGCAAAGAAAGGGGGGCCTCTCAAGAACCCACCCTGCTGGGTCAGAGAGGCTCCAACCAGAAGACAACTGGTTTGCCTTCCAGGGGAGTGCGCAACCGGCACAGACACCAGGAAGAGAAACATACAACTCTCATATGCCTACCAGCACGCGCAGGGTAAGAATTAAGGAAAAACCCCCCCACTCCCCTCGTAAGCAACCTGCTGGTTCGGAGGTTTGGCTACATTGATAGCAACTAAGGTACATAAAGCAACTAAATGCTAGTATTGTTTTGTTGATTTTGCAGGCCTGGGGCTGGCAGCCTGAGCATCATTTTGGAAGATGACAATAGGCAATGTAGCAAATATGGGGGATTCTCTTCTGTCTTGTCTTCGAGGCCCAGTATTGTTCTCATTGTTTTGCTTTATTCTGATTAATTTTTTTTGCTTTATTTTATATTCTGTTTTTATTGGTTTTATTGTGTTTTATATTTGGTTTAATTTTACTATACCTGTTGGAATGGTCAGCTATTCTGAAAATAACAAGATATACTCTAGTAGCTATTGTTCTCATAGTATCTTTCTTTGAAGTTCTACTGCTTTGTTTTGATTGACTTTGTTCTGTTATGTTTTGTTGGGTTTTACTATCTTTAAAATAAATGGAACCAGAGAATGGCCATGAGAAGTCCAGGGTAGCAAAGGAGCTGGCAATTCTCTTGTCCTTCCTGACACTGGGCCTCTGGCCACTAGAAGGGAATAGACAGAGACGGGCACATGGACCCAGAAACCCAGGAGCAAAGTTGCTTGGCAGCTAAGATGATTGGCCAGTGTGCTGGGAGTTCTCTGGGAGGGTCTTCTCTTCTTTGGGTGGGTGTCCTAAAATCTGTCTTCCATGAGCAGCTTGGAACATTTTTGTTTTCTTGTAGAAAGACCCCGATATTCAACCTAAAGCTAGGGATGGGAAATATAAACAGGCTAGGAAGAAACCAAGTTTATTTCCATGGACCAGGGCAGTGATTGTCAATAAATGAATACGCGAATCAAGTGAGTGATAAAAACTGAATAAATGGAGAGCAATAGAAGTAACATCCAACACACAACATGAACACTCCTACATATCTTCTATATCTGTATTTTCTCCTGCACATCTGACTTAAGACTTACATAGAGTTCTACGTATAGGTATTTTCTTTACCGTTGTATAGTTGAAGAAATTAAGGCACAGAGAAGTAAAATGACCTGCCCAAAGACGGGCAAATAGCTGGGGCCAAGATGCACCCCCAAGCTGCTGGCTCCTGAGCATGGTCTGACTGCGTTTGAGGAGCAAGAATTGCAGAGATGAATGGAGGAGTGGATAGGTAAGTGGGTGGATGCCTGGATGGATGGACAGATGGACAGATGGATGGAGGGATGGGTGGGTGGATAGATGGATGGGAGGGTGAATGTGAAACGAAGAAAATAATGAATGAGTGAGTGTCTAAGCAGGAAGTAGGCTGATGCCTGGGGCTAATTGCTCATTGATTCCAGGGTGTCTGCCAGGAGGGTAGAAGTCAGGAGCTAGAATGATGGTGACAGGAGCCTGGAAACCAGCACTCACACCCACCCAACTTCCCTCAGGTTGTCTGTAGCCGCCTGATGTCCCATGATTCCCAGTGCATTTCTCCAGCATACACGCCCCTCAGCCACCCACTTTTAACACATCCTGTGGGAGGGGACACGCAGCAGCCTGGACCTGTGGGACTCACACATCAGATATGTCCTCTTTGTGTTTGGGGAGGGCAGTGCCAGGAAGGGGGAGATAAGGGCAGTTCTCAGCACCCTGAGCTGGGAGAATGTGGGAGTCCCCGTACCCTCCCAGGCCCAGAGAAGCTTGCCTTCCCTTGGCTAGCCACAGCCTCTTTTCCGAACAGCGGAGTTCCACTCTCTTCGTGGACAGTAGTGATGGAAAGCCTCTTCTCCTTTACTCAGCCTCCCCAATACCAGAAGCCTGGTGTCACATACTTCACACAGCAGACAGCACAGGGCCGCCCTCACGGTGCACACAGCCACCTAGGGAGCACGGCTCTCTGCGCTCCCACGTGGGAAACCCTTCAGGCCAGCCTCGGTGGTGACCATCGTCCTCGCCACTGCTGAAGTCTACTCCCAGGACTTCAGTTTCCCCATCTCCTTCCCACTCACCACTCCAGAACAACTGATACCTGTTTTTAAGGAGCAAAAATTATCTTCACTTAAATTATTCCTGTCCTTTGCCAGTCATTGTTCTAATCACTATAGAAATAAGGAAGTTTTGTTTCATGAAATATCAGGAAGTAAGTCATATTTTTGCAAGTCCTTGTTTTACAAGTAGGGAAACTGAGACCCAAAAGGGCAAGAACATTAACCTAACTGGTCTGAGCCTGGAGTCGTGTCCGTAACACTGGATGGGTTAACTCTACCCTGAGTCCAACTGGTACTACACTCACTCCTTCCTGCATGGCGCAGGGCCTGCTACCTAGGGCTTCCTGTCCTGAGGGTCTCACCCTCCGCACCCCTAGGGCTGACAGTGGGAGCAGGGAAGCCCCTTTCCATCTGAGCAGCTTGCCCCCCCATCCTCTGAACCCTTCCTTGAGCCTGCTGGTCCCTTTCATCCTCTCTCCTGCCTGGGCCTCCTCTCCTTGCCTTCCCTCTGCTGTTCCCAGACCCCTGACAATTCCTTAAGCCCCTGTCACTTCCTGCTCCCAGCCCGTCCTTGGTGCCTGAAATCCTCCCCACCACAGAGGAAGGATCCTCAGGCTCACAGCCCTCCCGCTGTCATCGCTCAACTTGGAAACTATTCACCTCCACCATCCCTACCAGCTCCTGTGGCCCTTGGTGATCTCAGCATCTGGTTCAATGCTGCAGGCAATTTCTTCTTGGCTTTAAGGGTTTAAAACCCTCCCAGACGACCTACCAACCCTCAAGACTACCTCTGCAGCAGGCAAGGCTTTCGAGAAGCAAATGCATAAAGTCCAGCCCAAGATGACTCCAACAAATAAGGAAATGTATTTTCTCAAAACTCTGGAAAAACCAAGAGAGTAGTTTGGATTCAGGTGTAGCTTGACCCAGGGCTCAAACTTAGCCCCTCTCTTGAGGTCCTCATACAGCCTCCTCATCTCCAATTCCTCATCATCACAGTACCATGTCCAGTGGAGAGAGAGAATCCACTTCCTTCATGTCTCACAAAGAAGCCCTGGGCTTGAGTTTCTCTAGGGGGCTGGGAAGGGTTGGCATGTGTGCGGTGTACCCATTGGCTTGCAGAGGTTACACGTCCACCCTTGAATGTGGAAGGCTGAGAGCACTGTGAGATCAGCTCCACCAGAAGGGCAGGTCTTCAGGTGAATACAGCCACTGTTATGGCTGATTGATTGCCAACTTGAGGAGTTTAACTAAGTCAGCTCAGCAATTCTACACCCCAGGCTGTAGAGAACCCACCTTAGGGGGCTCCTGGCCTGGATGGTAGAAAGGGGAAATGAGGAAGGATGGACTCACTTCTGTTCTTCAGAGGAGCTCCAGTCTTTGCCTTCGACTTGGACATCATCTCCTGGCTTCTAGTGCAGACTCTCCAGCTGCCCCCTCGGACTCTTCAGCCTCCCATCAAAGACCTATTGGCCTCCTAATATGGACTTGCGCCAGACACTGCAGCGAACTCCAGATCTTGGACTGAGACCTTCAGTCTCCCTCTGCACTCTTCCTCATCCAGCTCTGTGGCTGAACATCGTAAGACAATCCTGTAATTTCTTATGCATTGCTATATCTTGTGTTATATCTGTTTCTCTAGTAAAACACTGGCTGATACAGACATCAACATCACTGTATGGGATCTTCAGAAATAAATGTCCATCATAAATTCCCACACTTTTCCCCCATCTGATGGAGCAGGACCACATCTGGTATCTTGTTCTCCCTCCAGAACAGAACTCCAAATTCCCCACTCTTGCCAGCATCTTAGATTAGAACAGGGAGGGGCCTCGCTTGTCAAATGACCTCAGTGACCTCGCTTACACACAGTGCCCTATGGCCTCATCCTATTGCAAAGAATCTCTCAGCCCAGCCATCCCCCGAATTCCCGACACGGAACACTGTGAAATATAACATGGTGGGGGTTTCAAGCCATTAGGGGTACAGATAATTTGTTCTGCAGCCACAGACAATTGGAACCATCCCCAACAGAAATCCATGCATATGTATACCACAAGATATATACAAGAATGTTTACTGTATTGTTGTTTGCAAAAGCCAAAAGTTAGAAATAATCTAAATTTCCAGCCACAGAAAAATCAACTTTACTAATCACACTATAGTCCTCCAAGGGCATACCTTTCAGCAGCAAGGACAGATGGGTGGGAGCTACCCACGTCCACACGGACGCTGTTAAGATAACGTGCGCTCAAATGCAAGGTGCAGAAGAAGTGTGCAGCTTGGGAGCATTTATAGAAAGTCTCAGATGATGCGAAACAGTGCAATATTTTGTTTTTGAATTCTTATCTATATGATAAAAATACAGCCGCATGCAAGAAAATGAAGACCAAGTCCATGATGGCAGTGACATGTGTGGGAAGAGGGGGTGTAGAGGATGGGAAGGGGCCACAGGAGCATCCATAATTCCTGTTTTATTGCTTAAGTAACTCAAAATAAATTCAAAAAGAGGTTTAGTTCTGACAAAGCTGGGAGGCAGATGCCACAGTGGGGTCTTTCAAAACCTCCCTAACACCTGCTGATCTAGAGGTGCAGGGGTTTGATGGTTAATCTTGCTTGCCAACTGGTTGGATTGAGCAGCACCTAGGAAATGACTAAAGCACACCTCTGGGTGTGTCTGCGGGCATTTCCAGAGACGACTGGCTCATGAGGGCCCTGGCTTCATCAGGGAGTTAATCAACTGATAAGAGCATAATGTGATGGCCTTATCGGGAGGTTATAGAAACAGGGTGTAGGGCCTAGTCAAAGGGAGTGGATTATGAGATGTGACCTTGGAGACTCTAGTTGGCCGCTTCCTTTCTGCCTCTTCCTCTGTTCTCTACTTCCTGGCCACCATGAAATAAGCAGCTTTCCTTCCTTGTGCCCTTCTGCTGTAATACAGTGCCTCATATAGGGTGAGGGCAATGGAGACAGCTGACCGTGAACTGAAACCGTGAGCTAAAGAGAGCTTTCCTCCTTGAAGCTGTTCTTCGCAGTACTTGGTCACAGCAATGAAAAGCTGACTAATCCACCACAAGTGCCCACGCCTCAGTCCCAGGCACAGATCCTTGACTTGTCAGAGGCTGAAGCTGTCCAGGGAGGCCCAGGGAAGAGCCCAGGGAAGAGCCCTGGTTTCCAGGAGTGTCACATGCAGAGGGCTCAGGACAGTAGCTGGAAACCACGGGGAATGACGGGGGTGTACTTTAGTACCAGCTGGGAACTATGGGGGTGTGCCTTAGTATTTCAGCCATGCTGGTGGACACCCCAGGCCTGGGGTGCACAAGTGTTTGCTCCACTGCTGAGTTATAGTGTTTTGCACTTTGCAGTCTGCTGGCTGCACTCCGTCCTTTTTTGAAGGGGATAAGGTGGGAAGGGTGTCGACTGTAACCGGAGTGGAAGGAGATTGTCGGGGAGGCAGGGCTGCCTTGCCCACAGTGGAACAGGGGGTGAGATGGGAGGTGACCTCCCTGCTTCCTGATCGGCGAGCCTCTCCCCTCCCAGCTACCACTCTCCAACAAATCTTTGACTTTTTCCATTATTTCTCCAACACTGAGCCTTATTTGCATTCCTGACCTGGAGACACAGTGATGAATGTCCCTGCTTTCAAGGCAGTGTGACAGCCAGAGGACAGATGAGTGTCCTGCCTTTCGGACCAGCGGTATGTGGACAGGGAGAACAGGAGGCAGCCATGGGGCCAGAGCCTTGGGCCCAGGAAGAGAGGCACTGTGCAGTGTGACCAAGGGCACAGAGGAGTGACAGAGCACACGGTGGTACTTATGGGGACCTGTCAGGATGCTGCCTTCTTCAAAAGGACAGAGACAAGGAAGGGACAGTGAGGCAGGAGTGACGTCCTGGGCCAGTGACCCCAGGCTTCGGGAGCTTTGGAATAGGGACCTCCTGCAAAACTCGGCCTCTCCTGGGGGCCTGGGAGGGCCCTGGTGGTGTCCCCAGGGGCACAGAGGAGGCTACTGGCACTGCACCAAGGCAAGTGGGTGGCCAGCCCTGGAGGACACTAATACAGCTGGACACAGGGCTGTGAGGCAGCTACAGGGAAGTGCTCACAAGCCCGAGTAGTGTGCAGCCCAGAGCTGACGTAAGGGGACCCCACATGGTCACCATGTCATGGCTACGTGTCTGAAAGGGCCCTTGAAGTCACTCCCGCATCTTCCCTCAGCCCTGTCATAGGAGCTGGAGTGCCGGAGTAGGAGTGGGAAATCTTTCCACAGCCCCCATCTGAACCAGGAACCTTGGGGTCAGTCTGAGGGTGACAGAGCCCTTGCCTGGAGGTTGGAGGGGGCAGAAGAAGTGAGGCAGTGAGAATGCGCCCCACCTCCCAACCTACCAGCTTGGTTGGGGTCTGGATGGATTTACGGCTCTGCCCCAATTTAGACCATCGCACTTCTCACCGCACCTCCAAACACAAGCACACGCACAAGAGAACACTCCCCGAGACCCGAGGGAGTCATGCTCCACAGTAGAGCACACAAAAATTCTTTCTGCTTTGTTTTATTTTATTCTCCACATACACTGAATGCAGTCAACCCTCTGAAAGTCCCGCATCCCTGGATTCAACCAATCTAGAATCAAAAATATTCCGGGGGAAGTATGGCACCTGCATTGACCACATACAGACATTTTTCCTTGTCATTATACCCTAAACAACACAGTACAACAATAATTTGAACACACTTACACTGCATTAGCCATTTAGAGTGATTTAAAGTATGGGAGGACACAAGTAGATTCTACACATGCCGAAGGATAGCTGTATTTGACATGCAGCCTTGAGTTTGCCTGAAACGTAAAATGTGTAGTGGTGACATGTTGTGCGTGGAAGCATTAATGGTATAATGCAGGGCTTTTCAAAGTATGGCATCCAAAACCACAGCAGTCCCCAAGGTCAAAATTATTTTTATAATAATACTAAGACATCATTTGCCTTTTTCTTATTATTCTCTTAGTACAGTGGAGTTTCCTAGAAGCTACATAACATGTTCTATCACAACAGACTGAATGCAAAAGCAGGCATGCAAATTCAGCTATCTTTTCCTTCACCAGATATTTAAAAGATTTGCCAAAGTGTTCAACAACACCACTTCTCACTATATTTTTATTCTGGAAAATATAATTATTTTCATAATGTTATACATTAACATGTAAAGATTTGTCTTTTTTAATGCATTAATAAATTGTTTTAATGTTTCCATCTTAATTTTGATATGATAAACATAGAAAAACATAACCCACAACAAAAGCTATTTTGGAGGCTTTAATAATTTTTTAACTTTGGCAGTGCTGGAGATCCAAGCAAGAGACTCCTGCGTTCTAGGTTTCAATAATTTTTACAAGTGCAAAAGGGTTCTGAGACTAAAGTCTGAGAATCACTCTTTCCTCTGTGATTCAGCAGCCTCTGGACCCATAAGCACACCTTATGGATTCACCACTTGAAGCCCACTCCTGCTCCCAAGGGGGCCTCCACACTCCAAGCATTCACTCCTCTGAACCCCACAAAGGTTACCCATGACTTCCAGCCACTGAACATCCTCGCTCACATCCTCATTTGAAGAATTTATCTGGGACACATACCCAGGAACGAGATTCCCAGCCAAAGAGCCTATGCAAACTTAATCAAAATACAGAATGTTTTCCAGACTGGCCGCACCTGTTCACACTCCTACACTCCTCCGTGCGCAAAGGGCTCATCCCTACACCTGCCAACACCTGGCATCCATCACCCACCCTCTCATTTGCCAGTCTGATGGGTACAAAGTGAGAACTCCTGGTTTCGATTTGCCTTTCGCTGATTACTGGTGAGCTGGGACATCGCTACACATATCATCTCCCCACATGTCTTAGTCAGTCGGGGTTCATCTTCTGAGAACTGTTCATGTCCATCGCCCATTTTTCTGTTGTACTTTCTGTCTCCGTACTGTTGAGGTAGTCTTTGGAGCAATTTTGATCAGTGGGGGCTCAAAGTGGGGACGAGCTGCCTAGCTGAGAATTGCTTGCTAAATCAAAGCACTGCTGTTTTCATCAACAAATTTTTACTATCAAAAACAAACATCTCAGCCGGGCATGGTGGCACGCATGCGTACTCCCAGCATGTTTGGAGGCTGAGGCAGAAGGCTCACAAATTCAAGTGTAGCAGGTACAAATTAGCAACTTGGTGAGACTCTGTCTCAAAATAAAATGGGGATTACAACACGAGCGCAAGGCTGGCCTTAGCTACATAGTGCGACCCTGCCTCAAAAAAAAAACCAGGGCTGGGAGTTTGGCTCAGTGGCTGAAGCGCCTGCCCTGGCAAGTGCGAGGTTGTGAGTTCAATCCCCAGTGCCGCAAAAAATAAATAAATAAATAAATAAATAAAAATAAAATGGGGAGAATGGGTGGGAAGTAGCTCAGTGCAGAGGCCTTGAGTTCAAGCCCCAATACCAAAAACAAAACAACCCTCACAACCTGGCCAGTGTGCCTGGTGATCATTTAGCTGACTTTGGGTGCAGCCCTTTGCGGGCCAGCATTTTGAATAGTGTAGGTCTAGATATAAATCCTTGTCAGTTTTCCTAACCTGCTATTTCCCTTTAATTGTAATTTCAGTGTCCTTCTGTTGTACAGGAATCTCTGATTCTTGTATTCATTGAGCCTTTTTTTTTTGCTTTTTCTATCTTAATTTTTAGGTTTTTGTTTTTAGATCTCACTTTTGAAAGTTTTTGCCATTTGAACACACTCCTAGACAATACTGAGTAATGATTAAGTTCTCCAGGGAT
Source organism: Dasyprocta punctata (assembly GCA_004363535.1). Taxonomy (NCBI): domain Eukaryota; kingdom Metazoa; phylum Chordata; class Mammalia; order Rodentia; family Dasyproctidae; genus Dasyprocta; species Dasyprocta punctata. The sequence goes on along the minus strand of RJWM01001907.1, from coordinate 20,024 downwards.
GATAATGGCATCACAAACATGATGTTTAAGCCTCCATTAGAGATGAATACTTTAGTTTGTATGGATGAAATAATATGCGATCTATGATTGCTTAAAATTACTAAAGCAAAAATGATCCTGTCAATTTTTTGTACATATAAACATTTAAAAAATAAAAGTCTTTTCCCATACTAGGTCACACAAAATTTTGCTATTCTTTCCCAAAATTAACAATATTTATGGACCTTTAGTCTCCCATATGAGACTTAGAAACGAGATTGTCGACCTCTGAGAAGTCCAGCTAATTCGTGTGTGCCTGCTGCGGATGAAACCCAGGGCATGAGGCATGCTAGCAAGAACTCTACCACTGAGCCACACTTGCCCCCACCTTTATTTTTTTAATTTTGAGACAGGATATTGTTAAGTTATCCAAAATGGCCTCAAACATTCCATCTTCCTGCCTCAGCCTCCTGAGTAGCTGGAATGACAAGCATGCACCACCACACTCAGCCAGCTAAAATTTTTGGTAGGGTTGTTTTTCATGTCTAGATTACTTTGGAGACTTTTAACATCTTTAGCACATTAGCTAATCCCATCTATGCATCAAAAACATCTATTTATTTTCTCAAGTCTTTAAAAATTTCCTTTAGTAAAGAATTGGTTTCCTCCAAAAAGGTCTTATTTGTTTCCATGTAAGGTTAATTCCCAGATCATTTTTAGTTGCTATGACATTATGAATAGTATTTTTGTTTTCAAGTATATGTTCTGGTAGTATCGCCGTTACCAAGCACAGGGCAACAAACTATGGCCCAAGGTTGAGCCCAGTCCTATCCTGTTTTTCTATGCCCCATGAGCCGAAATACATTTTTACTCTCTTAAAGAATTCATTTTTTAAGAGGAAGGGGAGGGAAATAATATGTTAAAGAAACTTTATGCAGTCTGCCAAACCTAAAATAGTTACTATCTAATCATTTGCAGATATTTGCCAACTACAGTATGAAGGTATGATGTCGGTATTTGTAAACTGCTCTTTTATCTTGCAACTTTGCTGTATCTTCTTACTAGTTCTAGTAGGTTTTCTGTGAATTGACATGGGTTTTCCATGCAGCAGATCGTGTCTCCTACAAATGCCATTCTTTCTCTTCCCTTTATCCCTGTACCTTTTATGCCTTTTCTTTAGTTTATATCTTTGACCAGATCCTAAAATACTATTTTTAAAAAGTACTGTTATTATTAGTAGTATAATTGTATTGTTCCACATCTCAATGGAAATGAGCCTAAAATTTCATTAATTATAATTCTACTGTAAGTTTTTGGCATATAACCTTTATCAAATTAAAGAAATTCCCTTCTATGGTTGTATTCAAAGAGATTTTTCATCAGAAATAGGTGTTAGAATTTCTTAAGTGCTATTGAAGTTATCATGATTTTGTCCTTTCATTTGTTAATGGGAAGAATGGCACTAATAAATTCCCTGATGTTATGTCCTCACTACCAACCTTAGATAAATCCTACATTCCCTCACTGAAATATCCATAACTTCCTGTACTATCCATCTCAGATTTCAAAACCTAGGTCACATTAGTCACACTAACTAGGTCAATGCCTGTGAAGCACAAGTTAGTTACGCTAACTTTCTTAAACAAGTTGGCACCTTTCCTGCTTTGTCTAATTCTGGAACAAATTTTATAATAGAACAATTACGTAGTCCTTGAAAATTTGATAAAATTTACCTATAAGACATTTTTAGTATAAAGCACTGTGACAATCACTTCAATTTTTCAACATCTATTGCTCTATTAAAGTTTTCTATTCCTCTTTGAGCCCATTATACATTTAGAATTTTCCAAAAATGTATCTATTTTTTATCAATTTATTATCATGTAAATATCCATATGATCATCATAGTCTTAGAATATTATTTCTTTGTAGTTGTTTTGATTTCTATTATATATTTGCATATTCATTCTTTTTTCTTGGTCAGTCTATTAATTTATTCAATGAAACAGCTTTTGTCTTTTATTGGCCTGCCTTTTGCTCCTTTCTTGAACTCCTTATTTTATTGTTTTATTCTTTCTCCTTCCTTTTGTTTTGTTTTATTACTCTTTCCCAGCTTCATGATTTGATTGCTTAGCTCACTTGGCTTCATTTGATAAATGTCCCTAAAGCTATATATTTTCCTGTGAGCCCTTTTTTTAACCTGTGTCTCAAATTGTGGGCAGATAGCATTTTTATGATCATTCAGGTCTAAGAATTATATAATTTTCCCCAGTGATTTCCTCTTTAATCCAGGTATAATTTACTAGTGTATTATATAGTTTCCAGACATACAGAATGTTTACAGTGATCCTTTTGTCACTGATTTATGATTTTATTTCATGGTAATCAGAGAACACAGATTCTAGGATGCTGGTTCTTTCAAATGCTTTGAGACTTCCCAGCGCAAGGCTGGTTTTCTTGACTGCCCCACACACGCCTGGACAAGCATTCCCTTCTCCCCGCTAGAGTCTGGGTGCCGAGTGTCCCCCATAGGCACATGTTAAAAGCCCGGTGCACAAGTTGGTGCCACAGAGAGATGGTAGAAATTTTAAGAGGTGGGGCCTAGCGGGAGGCCTTTAGGTCATTGGGAACATGCCCTTGAAGAAGACCGTGGGCCTCAATCTCCTCCTTTTTTCCTCTGTCACTACCCAGTCACAAGCGAGCAGGGATTTTTTGCTCCTCCACCACCATCTCCAGGCATGAGGTGCTGACACAGTCCGCATAACAACCAGTTCTGCCAGAAGCCTCTAAAACCATGAACTGAAATGAACCTTTTCACCCTATAAGTTGACTATATTAGTATTCATTACAGTAATAGAAAACTGACTAACACATTCTACTTGTGCAACGCTTTCCCTTTATAAATTGGAGTCGTGTATATTTTTCTACATCTTTTTTTGATCTACTCAATTTACCTGTCTGCCAAGCATGTGCTAAAACAGGTAAATACCATTTTCAGCCATCCAGAGAAATCTTTTTGACACAAAAATTCAACCACATCACTTCCAGTCCTGGGGAGGGCGGATGGGGGCAGAGAAAAGAACACTCCGAGCTAAGCCAGCAGCAAGGCCTTCCTGACCCAGGCCTGCCTCTGCTCCCCCATCGGGTCTGTCTCTCCTTCAGCACCCCTCCCTGGCATGCCCCGTGGTCCCTGCAAACTCCTTGCCACTCACATTGCAGGCCCCTGAACCCTCTTACTTTCTGTCTGGCTCCCCAACTCCACCCTCTGGAATTTCCCTCCAAAGCTCATCTTGCTCCTTAGAAATTCTCCCTTGCCCTTTGAGAGTCAGCTTTGATTTTTCGACCTCATCCACCACGATGTCCCCACAGACTCTTCGACTCCAGCCAGGATGTGTTTGCTCCAACTTCTCTGCAGTGTCGTGCCCTCACCTGCCTCTGAGCCTTTGGCCCGGCCGTTCCTCCCAAGGCACATTTTGCCTCTTCTCTGCTGCTCCAGGGCTCAGTTTGACCCCTTCTCTTGAAACACGCCCCCTACTTTGGTCTGTTCCGGGTGCCTTCTTCTGAGACTTGGTGTCATCTGCGCGCTATACCTAGGTGATCCTCAGCCACCCCTTGCAGGAATTGGTGTTCTAGAACTTGGAATGGCAAACTCAAGAGCAAATGAGGTCCACAGAGGTTCATGCTAACAGCTGCCTAGGGACTGAGAGATCTGCTGCCACAGAGATGCCATGTCAGGAGGGCATCTCAGCCAATTTGGGTGGCTCCCCGGGCAGAAGCCACTATTGAGGAGTGCTAAGCGATGAGCAAGAGGAAGCAGTAGAGAAGAACTGGCAGAATGTCCCAAGAAGAAGGACAGAAGAGCAGATAATGGTCCAGGAACAGGGAAGGCCCAGATCAGCCTTCCTGGGAGCCTGTGCCTCCCCCTGCACTGCCCCAGAGACAGCCTGCTCCCAAGTTCCTGGGCTTGGCCCTTACCACAAAAACAAGTGCCCAACTGATAAAGATAAGATGAACTACACTCCCCATTGCCAGGCCTGGGAGGCTGGGTTCAGATACCCGGGGCCAGCCCAGGAGTGAGGCCTGCAGGTAGAAATGGAGCCTGGCTTTCGTGGTAGCAATGAGCAGGTGTGCTTTCATCGGTGATCCTGCACGTACAGCTGGAGGGCAGTGTCCTCTTTCTGTGGACATCCTGGGGCCACAGAGAGCAGTGCTGACTCATAGGGGCCACCCAGGCACAGGTACACAGGAGATTCACCCAGGGAAGTGTCCTCATCACTTGCTGCCTGGCTGGCACCATTCCCACGGGCGTGTGCCCAGCTGGGCTGTTTGGTCTTTTGTGTTTAATGGAGCTCTGTTTTCCGGGGAGCAGGGCAGGGAATTGTTGGAAGGCTTTGTGCGCTCGTGGACAGCAAAGGGCTTCCCAGGTGGGCCTTGCCCTGTGCTGCAGAGGTGAGAGCAAGTACAAAGCAGGCCCCTGGTCCCAGAGCTGACTAAGCCAGGTGTGCCACACCCCATGCCCAGCCAGGGAGCACTCACGGGTCCCGGCCACTGAGCCAGTAGTCACAGGGATGCAGCGGACAGCATCAGCCAGAAAGCACCTGGGTGCTCAGTGCCTGAGGGTTGTGGCCCAGAAAAGAATTTCAGAGCAGGGAAGACAGGGGACCTGTGTGTTGAGGAAGCATTTGCCAGAATGATCGGAAGGAAGGCATTTGGGCAGAGGGAGCTGCTCAGCAGGAGCACAAGGTAGGAGCATTCTGGAGTGCGAGCGAACGCCAGGTGGGTCCCTTTGACAGAGCCGGGAAGTTCAGGGCAAAGGGAGCAGACTCGCAGGCCTCAGGGGAGCTTGTGGAGCCTGCTTGTCTTCCTTTGGGCAGTGGGAAACCAGGGTGCCCTCCAGCTGCAGAGAGGCCACCTAGGCAATGAACAAGAGTTGGCAAGCCCAGAGCTGCAGGCCAAGGGTATGAGCCACACGGCCTGAGGGCGCCTTGGAAGAGAAGTCAGCAGAATTTGTGTCGAATGGGTCTTGAGGACACTTTACCCACCTATGGTTTGGGTGCCCCAACTGCCCAGGGTGTCAGCTCCCAAGAACCCTTTCTCTATAGAAGGTACACTTAAATATCAGAGGAAGCCCAGCTGGCCAGCAGCTTCCCTGGAGAATGCCCCTGGGCCCTGCTTACCTTCGTCATTCAGAGCCTTACAGCTGTCCCACTGTCAGGGGGCTGAAGACGAGCAGGGGCGGGGAGCAAGCTAGAAGTCCAGGACACAGCCTGCGCGGCACTTTGGCGAGTGACTCCACCCTCCGCAGGGAGATGGTCTGGGAGGCTGGATGGGGCTGGGTGGGGGTGGGATGAGGTGACCTTGAATTCCAGCCCTCATTGACGGCAGTGTGACCTGAGACAGCTTTCAAAGCCTTTTGGGGCCTCTGATTCTACATCGGTAATTTACCACGTGCCAGGACCTGTACTCAGTCGTCTGACACCTAATTCCATTTGGTCTTCCTTAACTTCAGGAACAGGTGCTGTCACTTGACCCTCTGTGTAGATAAGGAGGCTAACTGTCTGAGAGAACCAAGGACTTGCCTCTTAGAGGTTTGGGGTCACCTGAATCTCTCCGCTTCAGTGCTTGAGTTCTGTCTCCTAGGGCTTAGTAACCCTGACACGCTGCCTTTACTGTGAGGCCTGGAATGGGGAGGAGCCAGTCTCTGGAGTTTCCTTGCTGACCCCTTATCTCCACCCCGCTACTGTGCTCCCTGGGAACTCCTGCCTCAGACAGAATCACTCCCCCAATCTCATTTTCCTGTCTCATTTGCTGCTTCTGCCTCAAAACAGCAAACAGGCCTCCCCAAATTCCAGACATTCCAGCATTTTTCAAACGAACTTCCTATAAAAACACGGAGTATGTACCAAGTGACTCTGCCATGTTGCACCGGCCCTGTGAGTGTGGACAGAGATGCAGGTGTGGTCAGAAGATTCCTGGAAGGCAGAGACCCTGCCACCCCAGGGACTCAGTCACTGTTACTCCTACAAGACGGCCCTGCGTGTGCAAGCGGCACACGCACGCATGTGTATGTGTGGGGGCCCTTGCACTGCACACGTGCCCCTCAGGCACAAGCTGGGATGCATGTACAAACACATGGCACCTGAGTGGGTGCGCAGCAGGCGCTCGCGGCACTTGTGCCTGGTCCCAGAGCCCAGGTGGATATAAACTCAGTTGAGGAAAATGCTTCCCCAGCCTGGGATTTCCTCCCGGGAGGGGTGTGGGCTGAGCTCAGGGATCCGGCAAGGCCTCTGAAGGAAAAACGGCAAAGAGTTTCCTTTCCGCACCCCAGCCAGCATCCTGGAAGTCAGGCCCAGGCCACCCAGACCTCCAGCAAAGCACAAGGTTTCCCTGGGGCAGTGGGTTTCAGGTCCTGGCGTGTACAGTGCCTCCCCAGCCTTGGCCAACAGCAGCCCTGGCCCCAGCCCCACCCAAAAGAACAGCATCCTCTTCACACACCCGTGCGATTCTCCACTCTGGAGTACCTTCCCCAGGGCCTACTCACGCACACACACGCACACACACATGCATGAAGCCCTTGTGCACACACTCACACACACATGCTCGCATGCCTGTTCACCCTGATGAAGACTCACCACACGTTTGCTCGAGTGCACATGCCCTGCATACACCCTCACACGGGCTGGCAAACTGCAGCTCACCCTGGAACACATTCTTGCCCACCATGCAGGGTAGAACCACTGTTAAATGGCACAAACCCCACCAGAAGAAAGTCAGTCCCTCTTCAATGAGATCTTTTCAGCAACTGCTGATTCTATCACTGCATCTGGTGCTAGTGAGGTTTTTTTGGTTTTGCTTTGTTTTGTGTGGGGTTTTTCTGTTTGTTTGTTTGTTTGTTTTTGAGACAGGGTCTCACTAGGTAGTATAGGCTGGCCTTGAGCTCATGGTGATTCTCCTATCTCAGCCTCCCCAGTGCTGGGATTACAGGTGTGTGCCACCATGCCCAGTGTTAGTGAGCTTTAATGTCTTCTAACACTCATTAATCTCTTCTTAACAAAAAGACGGTAGGCATCAGGCTCAGAGCTGTCCACAGGCCATAGCATCTAGCTAGAATCTAATAGTTTTTCTGTTGGTATTTCCTCTATGAACAGCAGATCGTATCATTTTCTGTTTATGGTGATGGTCTAGTTTCTCTGTAAAATAAATGGAAGGGTTTTTAAAATGAACTAATTCATAGAAAAATGTCACCATGCAAGTGCTTGCAAAGGTACCCACAAACACCAGGCCAAAGAGAGTCTCCAGAGCCCCATCCCTGGCCAGCTGTCCAGGCTGCAGTGTTACCAGCAGCAGACGGCACGTTCACCACCCCATCCGAGGGCTCACGAGGACAGAAATAGGGTCCTGGATCTGGACAGCCTGGCCTCCCAGGTCACTAACTGCCTGGCTTCTTAGTGTCCAGCTGGTCATATTCAGGCTCTGCTTGGCCTCTCCTGGGAGACCCCATACTCTCTGAGTCAGGGCCAGGCCACGTCCCCCTCACCACGGCTGGTGAAGGAACGGTCGTCGTGGTCTGGTCCCCAAGTGGGAGAAGGATTGGAAAAGAGTGGACCAGTGACAGCACAGGCAGCTCCTGGGCCAGCCTCCCTCTAGCCTGCAGGCCAGGTTGGGGTGGGAGAGAGGTCTGCTGGGGAGACAGTCCTGACTGTTGAGCAGAGGTAGCAGGCGGCACCCTGAGAGCAGCGCCCAGCCTGCGGCTGGCATCCCACCACTGGTGCAGGCTGTAGGGCCACGGAGAAACATCCCTTCTCTCCTGAGAGCGGCTGCCTCTCCATTACTCCAGCGTGCACCCACTCGGTCCTGACCATATTGATTTACTCTGCATTCTGGGGACCTGTGGCCCCAACAGATGGGGCTCCTGCCTCCCACCTCCCACACGATCTGTCTCTCAGCCAGCTGCCAGGAGGCATTCAGGGAAAAGGCTGCCTGCTTCCTGTCCAGACTGTGGGTTTTGTGATTCTGGTCTTTTCTGTTACTGTGTAACCAAAAATCAGGTTCACACCCCAGAAGCTACATCCCCAACAAAGCAACTGTGCACTAGGTAACATGTGCTGGCATCTGGAAGCTCCAAGGGACTGGGGATCAAGTTTTCAAGGGCTTTCCCAGGACCTTGCACAAGTTGCTTTTGTGTGGTAAGGTAGGAATGAATGAATGGATGGATGGATGCTTGCATAAATGAATACACAAATGGTATAAATAACGAATATTCCTGTAGTGTATACTGGGCTCTGTTCTATCTGCTTTACCTGTGCTGTCTTATTTAATCTCTGAAGCAACCTAAGGGGTAAGTGCTATTATGGCTCCCATTTGCAAATGAGAAATCAAGGCTCAGAGAGGCTAAGTGGTTTGCCCAAGGTCACTCAGCCAGTGCAGGGCAGAGGTCAGCCCTCATTCTACCTCTGCAGTTCTCCCGCCTTCCTCTCCTCTTTGGAAAAATTCTGGGTTAGGTTTCTGTGTAACTTGAAGGGTTCTGAAAACATCCTGCCATCCAAGATTGGGCACTTGAGACGTCTTGCACTTTCCCACCAGGCTCCTGTTGTTGAGCTGAGGGTCCTTCTCTGGAGTCTGCAACCCCACTGAGGTGAGGGACACAGTAAGTCCTTCACACTCGAGCTTGAATTAGATATGAGCAGCTCTCATGTGAGGCTGATGAAGCCCCTTCTGTGGCGCATGCCTGCCCACATGTTGGTCACCCGTGCTGCAAGTTTCCCTGGCTTTCACCCAATGCCAGCTGAGGTCATACTCTGCGCTGTCCAGGGGCAGAGCCACTACCCTGCCCTGCCGAGAGCAACCAAGAGCTGGGGCATGTAGGGGCGAGAACACCAGGGCTCACCTTGCCAGTGGTGAAGCCAGAGCCACCTTGGGGAACAAATGATCAAGCAGACAGCGACACAGCCGTCAAGTGAGTTAGTAAACATTGTGCATCCCTTGTAGGCCCAGAGCCCTGAACAGAGCCCTCAGAGAGGATGCACCAAATTGCCTGGCATTGGTGGGCTCTGCTCCCACCACCTTCCCCAGATTCTTCTAAGGCCAAAGCAAGGAGAAAGGGCTAAGCAATGAAGCGCTTGTCCGGGGCTCTGGCCTGTGCGTGATACCCCAGGCCTGGCAGGGACTACAGCGTCCTCGTACCCACTCACCCACACTTCTATGCGAGCCCCACTTTTTGAGGCTGGGGCAGCACCTAACTGCTAGGAGACCTAGTGCCCTCTGATCCTGTCTTTGCCCACCCACATCCCTTTGGTCCTCCCCAAACGTGACCAGGACCTCAGCATACAGTTTCCATGTACCAGGACAGTGGCCAGCCAGGGCTTATCCTGTAGCGGGTAGCCCTGACCCTACATGCAACCAGGGACTTCTGCAGCTACAAGTCCTGCGTATACCTTCCTCGTGCTGGCCTGCATCCCCCTGGCCTAGCCAGGCAGGAGCAGAAAGCAAACTCCCCTTCCAACCACAGGCTCCAAAGAGCAGAGAAATCTTTGGTGCATGACCCATCCATCCAGTCCTTACGACAACCCTGGGAAGTTGGCAGCCTGAACCTCTGCCACCATTCAACAGTTGAGGAAACTGAGGCTGAAATAATCACACAGTCAGGGCCAAAGCTGGGAGCAGCACTAAGAACTCCTGGCCCCCCTGATGACCATCCCTCAACCCACTTCCTCCTCAGTGGAAAACAGGCTGAGGAGGCGTAGCCTGGCTGGACAGCCATCCCCTGTTGGCCTCAGTGTCCCTGTGACAGACGGGACCTCCCCAGAGAAGGACATGATGAAGCCCAGGAAAGGGGGGCCCCCTTGTCTCCAGGGAAACCTGGGGAGTCAGGTCTGAGTGTTGGTGCGGACAGACCAACAGAATGCACTTGGAAAAGTGGCTTCGCCTTTCCACAAACCCTCCTGTGCACACGCTTTCACACTGCACACCAGGGTGCGCGTGCAGCCCGCCCTCTGCCCCCGCTCCGCAAGCGCCCCGGGTGAGTGGGTGGTGGGAGCGTGGAGCAGCTTCCCCGAGGCGGTCTCCGCAGCTCCCCAGAGCCCCGCTCTTGGCTGGGCGTCAGCCTCAGCCTTATGCACAGGCAGCTGCCTCTGGGGAAGGATTCGAAGGCTCACAGAAGCAGCCCGCCTCCGGGGCCTCCCCGCCCTGCCTGCACCCTTCCCTGGCCTCCTGAGGGGAGGCCGAGAATCGGAGGGGCAGAGACACCCAGAAGTGGCCCATGGGGTCCCGGAACTGCTGAGCAGTCCCCACATCCTCCACTGTGTCTCCCCAATACCGCACCTCCCCACCCTGCATACCCCAGAAGTTACCCTCCGCCATCCCCTCAGAGGTGAAAAAACCCACTCAGCTTCCCATTCAGGTGTCCAGGCCTGAGCCCCGCTCACCCCGTCAAGCTGAGAGGACAGATCAGGGACCAGGCCCTTGGGGCCCTAGGGAGGTTGGCTGGCTTAGCCCTGAACAGGCCCAAGAGGCGGGTAGAGCCACAGGGAATGAAAGGGCCGGGAGCTCAGGGAGGAGCTGCCACACTTTCCAGGTCAGCCAGGTCATTCTGCAGCCGCTTTCCGGGAGGTCTGGTGTGGTGCGGTGCGGTGTGGTCAGTTCTTGTGGTGCTGGGGATGGAACTCAGAGCCTGGTGCGCGCTGGGCCTGTGCTCTGCCACTGAGCTGCTTCAGCCCTCTGCAGCTGTTTAAAGCAGCAAGACTACAGTAGGCGGCCGAACTGGGCTATCACCAGCCATGCAGGCACACACATAGGCATGGACTGCGCGCCTGACAAAAGTGTGGCCAAAATGACTCTATGATGAAGGAAATGCCTGCAGACTGGGGGTGGTAAGGGTCCTAGTGCCCAAGCCTGGGGGATGCCTTTGGACAGAGACCGTAGCCAAGCCTGCACCCCCACATCCCGCTTCCCGCAACATGCACACACAGCCTCCATCCCTTAGCAAGCTCCAGGAGCCCAGCCCTGACCCCTACCCCAGGGAGCCCAACCAGACCCTGAGCCCCACACACTGTGCACACCAGGTGGCCGCCCTTGTGGTTCAGCAGTGTCCCCAGGCTGGTGTCACCTCTGCTCAACCTGGCCCTACCACTTGTAGGGCTCCAGGTGGATTCCAGGGAGGCTCCGTGCAGGCACCAGGAGGAAGGGTAAGAACAGGAGCCAGGTGCATCCTGAGAAGGAAGCCAGACTGTCAGAGCCACCTCTTCCAAAAACATCTTCAAACAGTACAGGGCCCAAAGAGGCACCCATGGTCAGCTCCCTAGAGGGGCTGGTATCCTTTTGGCTGAGTATGTCACCTGCGGAGGGCTGATGCCAAGAGCCAGGGCCATGAAGAAAGTGGAGCTAGGAGCCTTGTATGGGGAGGGACTTACACTAGATCAGATGTCACACACCTGGGACCTCCAGGCTGGATTTAGCCCTCACGTGTACTTTCATGGCCAATGCAATGCTGGCCCAGAAATGCTGTTCTAGAAACTGAATGACTTGCCCACATTTGAGGACCAGGAGAGTGTTGAAGACACAGCAGTCTATGAGACATGGATCCATTGCTAATGAGTAAGCCGTCCCGGCTCCGGAGGGCTGCGACACCCACCGCAGACCCCACCCCTCCCTTTGTCCACACTTGCTTCTGTGTTCACTATGCTTCCTGCCAGCTCTATGGGCCTTGAGTTTGGCCAGATCTTGTCAGGTGATACCCTGGCAGTTTTCAGAGGCCAGGTCCTTAGGTAAGCAGAACTATTTGCAATACAAACTGTCCCAAAACATCCAGGCTTAAAGCAATGACCCTGGATTTGCCCCCCAGTCATGCAGGGCAGTGATTTGGGCCAGGCTCAGTCGCAAGGCTCCTGTGATCCTGGTGGGCTGTGGGCTGCACTGCACGGAGCCGACTTCTGCATCTGCCTCGTGGAGGTGTTGGGGGGCTTGGTGTCCTCGGGTAGTGGTCAAGTGGGACAGCTGTAGGTCCAGGCTGCACAGCTTTTGTCCTCCAACAGGCTGGCGGGACAAGCAGAAGTGTGCAAGACCTCATGAGGTCCAGGCTTGGAATTATTTCAGTCACTTCTATGAAGCTGCTAGTCACAGGGCAGAAAGTGAGGGTCTAGGAAGAAAGAGATCATTGCAATCTACTTTAAAAAAAAATCAGTCCACTGTAAATCAAAGACACATATAAGTGGTTTAAACAAGACTGAAGTTTGTTTCTCTATCAAATAAAGAAAGCCCAAGGTGGCTCTCCCAAAGTGGCATGGTAGCCCCTAAAAGTCCTCAGGGACTCAGACATCTTCTATCTTTCTGCTCTGTTACTTCGATAATATTTCTACCTTGAAGTTTACCTTGTGCTCCAAAATGACTGCTAGGGCTCCAGCCATCAAATCCTCACTCCAGAAGGTAGAGGAAGGGAGGCAATGTGCTAAAGGGTGGACTTTACAGCTGACTCATCCCTACCCAACAACTCCCGTTTGTGTTTCCTTGGTAGACACCAGCTGTTAAGGACAGCACATGAGCTTCTCAAGTCCGAAAATTTACCACCTGTAATAAATTCAGGTTCTGTTAGAAAGAAAACATGGAGCATGAAAATGGAATATGAAACCAGAAACTTCTGCCAAAGGGGAGAGAAGAGAGATGTCTTAAAGGGAGTTTAGTGCACTAATTAATTTCCCCTTCTTGGCATTTTATCTGAAGGCATGGAGAATAGTCTGAGAGCAGCAAAGAGCTCCTATTTGATTACCTGCCCTATGAAATGATATTCTGTCAATGAAGGGTACATTAAATGCTATGTGCATTTATTAAGGAAGAAAAGCAACCGTGCACCCAAGGATGAGAGGGAACTGCCAGTCATCACTCCATCTCCAGGGTCTGCTGGCCCAGCACTGCTCTCCGTCGCTCCCCTGCAGGCGACGCCCCCGGCAGCGAGTCTTTCATCCTTCCCACTGAGAGCCTTGGGTGGGAGCCTGCTCCAGCCGGGCCCTCCATCCCCAGCCCTCACAAGCTGCATGACTCCGAGGCCCCAAAGGTGACAATGACAGTGAGGAAAATCCGAGGCCGGAGAGAGGCGATGAGACACGCCCAGCAGACGCGGCTGCTCCAATCAGGCCCCAGACAGGGTCACGCAGCGGCTCCCTGCCTGAGACCTCCGCTCAGCTGTGACACCTCCAGGGAGGGAAAGGAGGGACCTGGGCAGGCAGACTAGAGTGACAGTAGCCACCCAGCACAGCACAGCACTGCGCATGGCCCAAGGAACAGAGCAAACGCCATCATTCATGCAGTGGGTATAGGCTCGGCACGCTGTAGAGCCCACTCCTCTGCCCACCTCAATGCCCTCGGGCACTGCGCTCTTCACTGACGTCGGAACAGAAGGCTCTGAGCCAGTCTCAGTCATCAGGGGTCTGAGGGCACTGGCCCTGCTCACATGGTGTGAATACCCTGAATTAGATCTGGGGAGCCCAGAGATGGAGAAGCAAGGGTGAACCTCAAGCCCCCACCCGCTCAGGCCACGCTGTTCCCCTCCAGCACAATCTTCACACTAGCGCCTACAGATGATTCCGTTTGAGGAAAAGGCTCCCAGCCGCAAAGAGATGAGTGAGCGAACGAGCAAGAGAACAGTGGGCAGCCGTGGCGGGGAGAGCTTGACGGCCCGTCACACAGACCTCCCCAGGGGGTGCGCAGCCTCGCTGGCCACCCCGAGGCCACCCCGAGGCCTGAGTCTGGTGGACAGGGGACAAATCCGTTAGAAACTAGAAAGAGCTTGCACCCGTGCGGCTCTCTCCCAGGCGCTCTCTTTCTCCCTCCCTCCAGCCAGGGCCGGGATTTTGTGCGGGTCCTGCCTCCCCTTGAGCTAGCCTGTGTCCCCTCTCCTTGCAGGCTTGCCCCACCCAGCCCCTAGGGAGCCCGATGATACCGAATTAATGACCTTACCCCACTCCTTCTCCCATCCCCACGACCCCCCACCACATGACCTCACTCATGGCGGACCAGTTCAGTCCTGGGCCGCAGAGGCCCAGAGCAAAGGTTTCTAGGTCCTCCGGACCAGTGTCCCTCTGTCTTTCAGGATCGGAGGTGACATCCCTCCCTCATCTTCTGGCCATCATCCTGCAGAGACAGGAGCCCAGAGCTGGTGCAGGAGGTCACTCTTAGTCCAGAGAGCCTGCAGCCCGAAGGGTCAAGTCCCCCAAAGCCCACCCTGCACCTGGACCTGCGGCTCCACGGCCTCCCCGCCTCAGCCCACAGCGCTGCGATGTCTGCCTTGCAGCTGAAGTTGCCACCCTGCCCTGTGTCCTAATTGGGACTGTCACAGAGGAGAGCTTTTCCTCCTGGAGGAGGACAGAGTTTTAAGAGATAAACATGAATTTTCCAGAAAGATAGACAAGGAAGAACATTCCAGACAAAGGGAAACTGAAAAATCCTTCAGGGTAGCAAGAGGTGAAAAATAGTATCAGCTGCAGGTGACTGGCCACGCGTAGGAGTTCTTCTGAGTAAACAAACTCATTTAGTCCTCACAGTGACCTACGAGGGCACACAAATAGGATCTCCATGTGAAGATAATAGTCACCTTTTCCCCTGGAGAAGATGGAGGCACAGAGAGGGTAGATAACCTGCCGAAGGTCACACAACTAGTAAATGACAGAACCTGGATTTCTAGTCAGACCCAAGCCCACAGAGTTCAGACTCTGCACCTTCTGCTCTGAACCCAAACTGTCCTATCACCCTAAGTCGTCATCATTTACCACACCCAGCTTCTGTCTTCTCACCTGGGAAGCAGAGGTGCGGAATCCTAAAGGTAAACCGGAGTCCTGAGCAGGAAGACTTTACATCTTCTGCTTATCTTTCGCTCCAGGGCCCTGGTCCTTTCTCCCTGAGGGAAGCAGTCTCGGGAAATGGGTAGGGACACAGGCTTGGAAATCCCTCAGCAGGAGTCTGCAGCCCCCTCCATCGCTGTCTTCTTAAGTGGCTTTGAGCAAGAAGCTTAATTCAAAGAATCTCATTTTCTCATCTGTAAAATGGACCCACAGTGCCTGTCTCATGGGCTGGCCTGGCCGTGTGCCTGGTCAGGTGGGGGTGCTCAGAGGAGAGGCTGAGGGGCTGGCTGCTACCCCTGGGGCTGTAGAAGCAGCAGCCCGGGAGAGCTCACAGCTGGAGAAGAGCCCAAGTCTGAGCCACCCTGGGAGGCTGAGAGATGGGAGCCCACGGAGGCCACGGCTCAGAAGTCAGCAGGTCAGGGAGCAGCAGATACCAGGAGCCAGTACCAGCAGAGAAGCTGGTCGGGCAAGGCCAGCCCATCCAATGCCAAGGACAGGACAACTGTGATAAAATCCCCAAGTGTCTGTCAGATCTGGCAATTAGGAGGTCATCAGTGACCTTGGCAGTGGTTGTTGGGGCAGCAGAAGGACAGGAGGTGGCTGTGGTGAGCCAGCAGGAGGGAGTGGAAGCTGGCAAGCCGGAGAGGCCCTCCCACAGCGGGAGATAAGGAGTAGTACCACAAGACCGCGATAAGGTGCAGGCAGATGGGCAGGAGGGGGCGGAGCCAGCTGTGTGCTTCTCAGGCAGGCTCTGCCCCAGCGAGGGCTGGCAGCCACTTTCAAGGACACACAGGTGTCACCTTTCAAGTGCCTCAAGTCTGAAGTTCAACCCAGCTGGACTCAGCACGGACCAGGCCCTGGGGCACTATGTGCTCTACATCCCAAATGTGTGCTTTGATGTTATAAGTTACTAAACACTTGGGAGGCATGATGGAGTGTGCGCCACAGATGGATGAAAGGGTGGGTGGGTGGGTGAGTGGGAAGATGGGTGAGTAGGTAGGTGGGTGAGTGGGTGGATGGATGGATGGATGGATGATGCGTGACATGCGAATGGGTGGATAGCTGGCTGACTAGCTGAATGGATGGATGGATGGATGGATGGATGGATGGATGGATGGATGGTGGATGTATAGGTGAATGTGTGGGTGGGTGGGTGAATGATGGATGGATAATGGATGGATGATGGATGGATGGATGGATGGATGGATGGATGGATGGGGTGGTTGGATGGATGGGGTGGTTGGATTATGGGTGAATGAGTGGATGGATGGATGAGTGGGTGGATATATAGGTGGATGTGTGAGTGGGTGGGTGAATGGATGGATGGATGGATGGATGGGTAGATAGATAAGATGGTTGAATTATGGATAGATGGATAGATGGATGGATGGATGGATAGATGGATGGATAAAGTGGTTGGGTTATGGGTGAATGGGTGGGTAGATGGATGGATGGATGGATAGGTCGGTGGATGGAGTTTTAATGATAAATAAGAACAACGATTTCTAAATCCCAAAATAGCTAGTGGCAATTGAGTGAAGACTGAAAACTTGATTGCACTATCTCCCACTGAGGATGAGATGAAGGTAAAGAACAGCTCTCCAGCCCAAACCTGCCTCCTAGCAAGGGACACCCTCAAATCAGCCTCTCTCTGCCCATGCTGATCCTTCTCCTGGAACGCCATCCTCTGCCTTCATTGGTCTTGTTGTCCTTCAGGGTGCTGTTCCTGGCCTCCTTCAGGTCCTGCTGCCCCCAGCTGGTTAGGCATACCCTGGGAGAGGTGGGAGCCTTCTTGCTACTCACTTGCATCTTTTCTCAGATGCCCACTGCCTAAGGTGGTGGAGAATTGGAGATGCTTAGTTGATTCTTTAATTCAGTACAGAGACCAAGAAGGTAGGAAAGAAGATGATTGGAACTCTCTATGCACCAGACCTGAATGGGCTTCGGGATCAATGCTGAGATGCTCTGTGATTCATTCTAGCCCAGAGATTCACACCTGTCACTAGCACTGTCCCTGCACTCAGCTCTCAGATGCAGAACCAGAGGCACCATCACCCACTGACCACCTGTTCAGAGTCAGCTGTAGCTCCAGACCACACAGTTTTAAGAATGAGTGTAGCAGACAAAAAAAATTCCAACCACCTATAGACTTGCCAGAGACTCCAAGATCTGAAGCTAAGTTCAAAAGGCAGGCTGGGATGGGCAGGCAGGTAGCATCAGACAGGTCTTCAGAGCTCAGGGGCAGGTGCTGTGGAAGGGAGGGATGCGGCAGGAGTGTGCAACACAAGCATACACACTTACTTCACTGGAGGAATGACAGGGTTTCGAGTATTTGTTTAACAAATACTTAATGAGCAGCTACTTGTGCCAGGCACTGTGCTAAGGACTAATGGTACAGGCACTGACAAAACAAGGTCCCACTTTGTTTCCATGGGGTGATTCACAGACAAAAACGGCACCCACAACAAACTGGCCAAATTCAAAATGTTCTTTGGAATGAGTATATTTTAATATAAATGAGTAAATTAGATTTATTTTCAAAAGGGATATTACCTCCTCTCCATGGTGCCCCTTGTCTGCTTTATTTTTCTCTGTTTTCTCCATAATCACCCAACATGCCACTTATGTGCTTATTTGTTTATTTTTCATCTCTCCCACTAGAGTGTATGGCCCAGAAAGGCAGGGATTTTCATCTTTTGTTCATCTACAATAGTGCCTAGCACAGAGTAGACAATTATAGGAAGCATGGGTGGATGGATGGATGGACAAATGAATGGATGGATGAGAAAGTGGGTGAGTAGATAGGTGGATGGATAGGTAGATGGGTGGGTAATGGACGGGTGAATGGGTAAGTAGATAGATCCATGGATGGATGGCTAGACAGATGGTCAGTGAGTGGATACATAGATGAGTGGATTGATGAATGGATGGATGAGTGGGTAGATGGGTGGGTAGGTGGATGAGTGAATGAATGAGTGGGTTGGTGGATGGATGGATGAATGGGTAGGTGGGCAAATGGATGAGTGGATGAATGGATGAATGAAGGGGTGAGTGGATGGGCTGATGGGTAGACGGGGGGTTAGTGGATAAAACACTGTTGAGATGTATGATTTGGCAGCAGCAAATAAATGAGCATTCTGAAATATGTTGAAATAAACTAGAAACACTAATAGTATATTGTTCCACAAATACAGAAAGTCACTTAAAATCATCCAGCATTTTTCTCTAATTTGGCCCATACCATTTTGATTATGCAATGTAAGTGTCTCTTCCAATTGCCATTCTTGACAGAGACAAAACGTCTCTCACCCCCACCCTCACCATTTTAATTTATCTTTGCTCAGTCTTTCATATTGGTTCTTCTCCTACTGAGGCTACACAATGTGGGCCTAATTCAGAATGAGTGGAGCAAAAGTGACTTTTGCATCTGTAGGGCGGGTATGACAACAGCTGCCCTCCAAGGCGGGCTGGTTTACCAGTTGGGCAGGGCACCCGGGGCAGGCCCACAGTGCAGTAGTTGCTCAGTAAATGCTGGCTCTCATTTTCCTTTTCATTTGAAATCATTACACATTTGAAGGATTCCTGAGCAGTTCCTCAAGGACAACATCCTGCCAGGCCTCCTGGGGAACATCCCAGACCAGTCATGACTACATCAGCTCCACCAAGACCCCCAAGGCCCCTCCAGACCCTTGCCGCCCAGGAAGAGCAATCACCCCTTCTCTGAAGCCAGACGATAGAACAGCCTCCTCCCACACCACAGCTAACGACCCTGCAGCCATGGGACTGTGTCCAGTCCTGGCTCAGCCCCTTGTCCAGCTGTGTGGCCTCGGGCCAGGATAACAACAATCCTGAGGTACCAGCGTGGTTGAGAAGATCACACAAACAATACATGGAAAGCATGTAGCTCTGCACCCAGAAAGGAAGCAGTCAAAACATGAGTATACCAATAATCATTCTCAGTTTTTAAAAAAATAACCATTTTCCCTGAATAAAAGACTCATTATACAACTTAATTTGCCCTCATGGCCTTGATGAGACAGGGCCGAGGTTTGTACCGGACTTATATCTCTAAGGAAACAGGCTGATCAGAAAGGGTAAGAGCCTGGCTTGAGGTCACACAGCACAATATGCTATCAGGGAGATGCCTCCAACTCCTGCCCAGGCACCTTCCCCTGGCCCCTGGGGGAATCTAGTAAGACACCCTTTCCCACCTCCCAGGGGCAGGCCCTGCACATCTTTGTCCTATCTTCCCCTCCCCCTTCCCAGGAAAACATGATTTCATTCAGCCCCAATGTGTGAGAAGCTCGGGCTGATGCATAATTCATGATGCTAATTTGCATTCCCTCTGCCAGGCCTCCAGCCTCCTCCCCCACCGGCCCCCACCCAGCCCAGCCGCTCCTCTTAGATTGAGCGTCTGCCTTCCCAGGGACACTGTGCAACCACTCTGGTTCTAGAGGCCCAGCCTGGGCAGGTCTCACAGAGCCAGGCTTGCTGTGTGAACCCACAGGTGCTCCTCTCCTGCGGGGACCTTGTCGCAGGCAGAGGGCAGCCTCCGAGAGGGTGGCCGGCGAGGCAGGGCAAAAGTGTGTGTACTGCCTTTGAAAGCCAGCACTTGGAGCAGGGCTCTTGTCATCCATCCTCCCCTGCTTTCCGTTTGGCCCAGACCCACGGGTACCCGAGGTCAGGATTGCGATCCCAAGCCATCGTCAGAGCTTCTCTTGAGGCTGGGGATGCTGGGGAGGGGTCAGCTGTCCCTGAGCAGCCCGGGCTTATCTGGTCTTAAGATGGCAAGATACAGAGTTGAGTCTAGCTGCCCCTGGCAGACACAACAGAGGGCCTTGAGGCCAGGGCAGGACCGAAGCGCAGGAGCGCCTGGTGAGGAGACAGCTCTGGCTGTGCTCCCGAGACTTTCAGGCCATTTGGCTGAGGCTGGGGGAGGCAGCCTTGACCTGTGGTCTTCTGTGCCGGCCCAAGCCCTCTGGACCCCAGGCTGTCCATGGGGCCAAGGTTGCAGGGGCAGTCAGCACCAGCACCAAACCTTGCTCCCAGGGACCTCAGACTGTCCCAGGCAGAGGCTGTCAGGCCAGACTGCCCTGCACGGGGTGCTGGCAACCCCAAGAGACTAGCCCAGCCCCATGATGGGTCCTCCAGGATGAAGGGCATAAGGACAGGGTAGTATGCTCTGGGACTTCAAAGGCGCCATAAGGACATTCATGG
>RJWM01001906.1:71539-141292 GCA_004363535.1 Dasyprocta punctata | reverse complement strand
CGATGTGGAACCCAGTGACGAGCAACTGTCATCCAGAGGACACCTGGAAAGAACTGCCAGCGCCCACGGGAGCCCAGGCGCTGGCCCTGCCCGGAGGAAGTGCACTTCCAATGGTCGATACAAAAATAGATTGGCACGCACGTTTGACACGGGGCGGGAACTCGTCAAAGCCTTCCCCGAGCCTGCAGTCTGCTCACCCGTTCTAGCACTGCACTCCGAGGCAGGAAGTCTGCAGGGAGCCTCCGGGCTGGGAGGGCGGGTCTGCATGCGCCTGGGAGCAGCCGCCGCCGGGCAGCCCGGGCAGCCTGGTGTCCTTGCTGGCGGGAGCAGGGTGGGCAGGTGGCTCAACACCCATGCTTGCACGCACGCATCTCCCCTTCGGCGGCTCTGGGCAGCAACCAGCCTGCTGCGCGTGCCTCTCCGTGAGCAGACCCAGGCTCCCTGCCCTTCCCGGTGCTGCTTCCCCAGCAGAGCCCGGCGAGAGGAAAAGCAACTTGGTTCCTGGAGCTCCAGTTCTGTATTTCTGGGAGTCAGTGCTGCTCCCCTGAGCCCCGAAGACCCGGTCCTTCCCCCTCCCCCGGGGCCTGTGCTAGGAGCGCTGGATCAGGCGTCTGTAGTGCGGCATGACTTCATGCTCTGGCAGGTGGAGCGCGAATTCCAAGGCCACTAACACTGGGAACTCGAAGGCGATCAGCTCTCGTCGGTTCAGCCGGAACTTCTCTTCCAGCTTCTGCCATAAAATTCAAGACAAAAACACGTTAGTTGGATTTCTCCGAGTGCAGCTTCTGTCACCATTGGCCAGTGTGTGTTCCTGGAGAAACGCACCAATCTGTCTGTTTTTCGTTGCTCTAACACAACACCCGTGATGGGCGAGTCGGGGAGAAGGGAGGTTTCGAGGTTGGGAGGGCCTCGCGCTGCTGCACTGCATGGTGGGAAGCAGAAGGGCATGCAGGCGCGCTCTGTAACACCCTACACCCCAGTAACACACCCATCTCAGAGTCAAGGAGAACTCAATTCCCGAGAGACAGGATGGCTCCTTCCTACCGACATGACCCACGCCCCCAAAAGGTGCACTGTGGCAGGGACCCCACTGCAGTGTGCATTGTGGAGGACAAGCCACACTCCCAGCATGCACCCATCTCCGCACTGGAGAGGCCCTGGCTGTGGTGCCTGCCCTCTTCTGTCTTCCTCCGACTCTTCCCCAGGATGCTGCAGTGCTTGGCTTCATCTCACAGCCGAGAACCCCGACTCCAGGCTCAGTGTGTGGTGAGCTGCAGCCCTGATATGCTGCTTACCTGGGACGGCCCTGAGGAATAACTTACTCGGGCCTAGAGCCAAACTACAGCAAATCACCCACAACCACCACCGCAGGTAAGGCTGACAGGGCCAGATGATGATCTGTAGTTCAGTCTTTTCTGCTATTGCCTGAGGTCAGCTTTTGGCTTAAAGAGAGAAATCTGACCAGTAGTGCAGTTGCTGATGGCTCTCAGATAGTAACTGCGATGGGTCCGCTTCGGTTCATCGTGACTGCAGGGAGCTTGTTACATCCCGTATGAACAGTGCCAGCTTTTGCAGTGTGGTCTAGTAATTAACTGCACTTCAATGTCTAATATCACTTCATCTTTATTAATATTTGCTATTTCTAAAGATGCACAGGGGATATATTCCAAGATCCCAGCAGATGCCCCAAACCATGGGTTGTACCAAATCCTAGAGTTTGACTATGGTTTTCCCTAGACATAATACCTATGGTAAAGTTTAGTTTATAAACACAGAGTGAGAGATTGACCACAATGAATAATAACAAAATAGAACTCTAACATAACTGTAGTGAAAGGTGTGTGAAGGCGGTCTGTCTCAGGATGTTTTGTCATCTGTACCACCCTTCTTGCCACAGTGTAGATTACACATCCCCATGTGGCGGGGTAAAGGGGATGTAGCATTAGGCTCTTGGGGGTCACCTGAACACAAGCACTGTGATCCTGGGACAGCCGCTCTAAGAAGCCAGGTGGCTAAGTGACCGATGGTCAGGAGCGTATGCCAGTGGGCAGGCTCTCTGGACAGAGGACGATTCACACCCTAGGAGGGACCAGGCGGAACACCAGGCGGTCTCATCGCACCACTCAGAACGGCACACAAGTGAAAACTTGGGGATTGCTTGTTTCTGGAATTTTCCATGTTATATTTTTGGGCTGTGGTTGACTATGGATCACTGAGAGCAGGGGAAAGTGAAAGTCGTGAAACGCGGGGATGACTGTACAAGCTGAACGAGCTGCAGCGCGGGCTGGCACCCAGTGGTCACCTCCACCCGCATTCACATGTGCTGACTGCACAGGATGGATGATGGGTAGCAGTTCTTAAGATCGGTAAAGCACTGACCTAAAGAATGCCCGTTTCTAGATGGCAGGTACCCGCATTAGCTTCCTTTCTGCCTTTTCTTTGCCAGTAAAGACAGTCAGACAGTGAGACAGGCGGGCCACTACACTAAGCATGCCTTGTTCCCTGTACCCTGATGCTGTGACATCTTGGAGCCTTGCTGTCCACTCTAAGGGATCGGGGTTTTCTTGCCTGGGCAGAGCTTTCCTTTAGAAGAGAGGAGATGGCACCCACAAAACCCACACCCTTCTCCGAGGAGGAAGCCAGGGTCTGAGAGCCGGTGCATCTGCTGGATGCTCTGGTCACAAGACCCCCACAATTACAGTGGCTTCTGTGGCCCTGAGGAGACCTGCGCCTCTCATGGTGTCCGGGATGGGGTTTTATGGCTAGACCCAAGGCTGCGGCGCTTTGGTCTTGTCCTAGGTGCTCACCCCTCTGCCATCAGACAACTAAGATGGGGCGCCTGACATCCCGTGCAGGGAGGACAACCTCACACACAGCCTTTATCTCTATTTCCCACTGTGGTCAGTTCCAGAGTCCTTCTGCAAAGACCCCAGGACTGAAAATGCATGCCCCCGCCCTCCAGCCATCAGGACACAGGCCACTTACATCAATTAAATGCTTGACTTCGTGCTTCTTGAGGTCACTTCCGATCTTGGCTGCTAATAGCACACAAGCTCCAGCACACAGCTTCCGGTTCTGCTTGTTCAGCTTCCCCTTGAGGGCAAGCTTCTCAAAGTAGACAAAGGCCATGGCCACCGTGGGCTCCTCGAAGCCACAGTCCTCCTGGGCAAGCTTCCGCATCTCTCGTTTCAGGCTAGAGAAAGATGGGCACAGCAGGGTGTCTTGTTGGAGGAACACAATGACTCCATTTCAGGGGTGACATGGGTTGGGGGTAAACCCCTGTTGAGTGTCAAGGTTCTAGAACCTTCTCTACTGGCCTGGCTGCACAGGCCATGTTTAGTCCCATTCTTGTCCCAGACCCAGCGGCCCAGAGCTGCCAAAATCTCACTTCGGGGATGAGCAGCAGCAGACCAGGCAGGGGGAGCGGCCAATGAATGTCACACTGTACAGGCGAGGAGCCCACTGAGCACACGGGGTGTCTGAGTCTCCCCAGGGCCCCTGGACTGGGGCTATCCAAAGTCAAAGAGCAACACCACGGGGGGCACTGGGCTCATTCCAGAGACCACTCCGGAAGTAAACCAGGTACCGGTCTGAGCTACGGCCAATACCAGCTGTGTTCACTCCCCGGGGCAGAAAAGGATCCACCTAAGAGCAGGACCACGGGTGTCAGGAGGACGCCGCCCAGCACGGGGACGAGTGTCAACACTCAGCTTTTCCTAAAAACGATTTTTTTAATGTGATTTAGAACATGCTAGAATCAAATTTATATTAGGGTACACCTTGGCATAAACACTGGCACATATTCCCTACCATGCGGCTGTACAGCCTAACTTCTGTTACTACACACACACACACAGACACACACAGACACACACAGACACACACAGACACACACAGACAGACAGACAGACACACACACACACACACACACACACACACACTTCTGCTCTCGGAGTGTCACGGCCTGGTGGGGTCGGTCATCTTGACTGCGTGGCTGGCAGACGTGGGTCATCACACAGCCAGTCCTACCAGCTACGTGGGAAATAGGGCTTTGTCTCTGCTTCGGTAACTACTTAAAGATAGGAGGCTTTGCTGTTCCCCCAGGGCAGGTGACTGTGGGTGAATTTATCTCACGTCCTCAGATGCCAACTCTTTTTCGCTCTGCCAAAATGAGAGAACGCAGATAGCTGGGTGCTGCCCACTCTCCCTGGGTTTCCGTGACGTAAATCTTACAGAGCTTGTGAGCTGCATGCAGGTAACATGAAAAGATCTCTCACACAAAGCAGGATTCTCAAGCGGGCTTGACAGGGGCTGCAGGGTAGAGTTCAAGGTGACAAGAGCGGCCCATACCTCCTGATTTTGCTGAGCGTTAACTTAATGTGAGGAAACTTCTCCTTGAAGGTCTCGTTCATGTCCTTCTTGAGATCCGAGGGCTTGACATAGTCGATCACCGTGGTCTGTAATGGACAGGGTGAGACGGGTCACTCTTTAAGGGTCTGCGTACTAACAATGCCCAAGTTGGGCCAGACCCACAATTTCCCAAACATGGCACAACGTGGAAATCAGATTAGAGCCACTGCACGCATTCTGCTGAGCGTTCAGAGCCTGCAGGGACAACAGCCTTCTGGAGGTACAGGGAAAAGAAATCACTATTAGCGGGATGAGGTGACATTTAGAAAAACCAGCCTGTAAACCTTGGGAGAGAGAGAGGGAGGGAGGGAGGGAGGGAAGCCGGGAAGCCCTTTTAGTTGCTGTACTCCCGCTGTTGTTCCACACACCCATGCAGTGTTCGAGGCGTGGGGTTGTGACTCACGTGGATCTGGGTTCAGCCCACACTGGACCCCTCACTAAACACCTGGTGCCACAGCTGCTTTGAGAGCTACGGGACATGCCTGGTACCATGCTTGGCACACAGCAACTGTTCAATAGCTCGGCTGCTGTCACGAGCCTGTGTCCTGACCCAGAGGTGGCTGGGCTCTGCGGAGGCTCGGGGGCATCGCATCGGCCGTCACAGGGATCTTCTAAGCCGTTTAGTTCCTACTCTGTGACAAGCCCCCTTCTTTAGCCAGCTGGGGTGCACCCCTTAACTGCATGCTGGGCTCCACACCCTGACTGTAACCGATCATGTACACATGCCGTGTGTTTGTTGATGGCCTTTGCTTCTCCTGTAACCGGCCCACACTTCACTGATCCCCCAAAGGCACCCATGTCCTGAGCTCCCTGGAGGCCTGGTCTTGCCCCCCAGGCCCTAAATGCACACAGCGACCCACCCAGGGCCTGCTTTTCCCGATGGCAAGATGGGTGGAGGTGTGGATTTATTTCCAAGCTGAGCCCTGGAGGAAGGGAGGCCCAGTCAGCTGATGCCCTGAGACCCTTGGCCCAGCACCTGGCCCCCAGCAAGTGTGGCCTACGGGGTGGCAGTGTGGATGACAAATCGCAGGTTTGCAAGTGGGCCAACTACAGGGACAAGTGACCTTCTGCACCACTGCTGTCCTGCCGTGCTTTTCTATTGCCAGTGACGGCTCTGAGCTGGAGGCTCAGGTCAACCTGACATGTTACTCACTCATCGTTTGGCCTTCACCTGGCTACTCGGAGTCCTTCCTAAGTCAGATGTAATAATGTGAAGTGCTGGTCTGCAAATGCCCACCTTCTGCCAAAGCCCAGAATAGCCTTTTCTTGGCCCAGATCCCCCCACCCCATCTTCAGAGTCAGCAGTGGCCATGTCTGACTGGACTGGCGGCCTCTCTGGGTGGCCCCATTTCCTGTCTTCCAAGTGGCCAGAAGTCCTCAAGGGCATGCAGCAGAGAGAGGAAGAAGTTCAGAGAAAGGGACAAGCAGCCCAGGAGGTGGCTGCCTTAGGAAGTCCAGGTTCAAGGGCGTCCAGGAAAGGGAGCTGTGACTCTGGCTTGCTGTGAGCTTGCTGCAGCCACACCACGAGGCCGGAGCCTGGGAGCAGTCATCCTAGTCTGTCTGTTTAAATCTACTCTGGAGTGAGGCGGGCTGGACTCGGGGGGAATGAAATGCCTCCAAGACATAGATGGGAAGAGGATGGCAGAAGATCGTCCTCGTCAGTCCAAGCATCAGGTCCTGGCAGTGACCAAAACAGCTTCCTGGGGCTGCTGTAATAAGCTGCCCCACCCTGGGTGTGTCACCTCCCAGTGCCTGACTGGAAGCCGGGCTCCCAGGTGTCAACGGGCTGTGCTTCTCTGAAGTGGAATCTGCTGGTGCTCTGTCTCTGGAGAGAAGCCTTCCTTGCTTTTTCTGAGTCCCTGGTGTTGTCCCAAGCTTGTGGGTGCATCGCTCCATCCTTGGCCTTCACATGGGGTTACCCTTCCACATGGACACAATGTTCACATTGGACAGTGAGGGTTGTGCCAGCCTGACCACATTCTAACTTTTAATCTGTAATGACCCTACTTCTGGACAAGGATCAGCCTAAAGCCCTGGGGGTAAGGACATTGCCTCTGGGGACACGGCTCTGTGTCCCTCCCAATGGTGCTGCTACAGGCCTTGTTGGCCTCTGACCTCAGCCCCGGGCCCCCATGCCGCCCCAGCTCTGCCTTGGCCTTGGCCTGAGTGGGTGGCTTCTTTCCCTGCCTCTTCTGCTTGCTGCGACAGCTCTCTTTCCAGTCTTGTCCTTGTCCCTGCTTCTCTGAGCTGCGGGTCACTGGGGAGGGACAGACTTGGGAGCTGAGCCTGGGTTTAAATGCAGCTCTGCTGAGCAGCCCCCCCTGGCTTCTCTGTCACCTGCTTCACGTTGATGGCCCTGGGACACCTGATCTGCAGGGCTGCTCCATGTCCTGCTTGCCCTCAACTGCACATGCCCACTGGGACACTGTGTGGGTGGCTGCCAGGTGACAACCTGCCCTAGACCTCTGCTCAGCTGAGGCCTCACGCATACGCCCAAAGGTGCACAAGGCCCAGATCTTGGTACTAGGTGGGCCACCCCCAACCCACAGGTGCCAGCGATGATGGCCTCACCACCCCCAGCTGCAGGGCCTCTGAGAAACACCCAGGAGATGGGCAGGCCACAGTTGCCCGGTGTGTTCCTGTCTGCCTCGGGGGAGCTTTCTGGTGACCCTCAGAGGCTGGACCTCCCGGTCCTCTGAGAACTTAATGACAGTGCTGAGCTGGGGACTCGGTCTCAGGAGACTGAACAGCAAGTATGGCATTAGCAGCCCCCTCCAGCCACTCCTCTGGGCTTGGCAGAGAGTAAAAACTTGGGGCCGATGTTCTGTCTGAGTTATCCAAATCGGCAATGCCTGGGCTTTGCCACAGTGTATTACTATAAATCAAAGAGCTAATGACACCGGCCATGGCTCCTTCCTGATCCAGGACAGCCTGTGGTCACTGCCACCTAATTCCAGGCCCTGGCATTGGCCAGATGAAGGGCTCCTCCGGGTGCAGCTGCAGCCAACAGCAGGGTAGACCAGGCCACATAAATGATGGGTGGCGGCTCTACCCCGTGGTGCTTGCATTTTGCAGAGCTGGCCACTGGGCTCTCTGTGGGGCAGAGGTCATTTGAATGCACTTTCTCGCAGCTGCCTGACACAGCTGCGCAAAGAGGAAGAGGGAAAGGTTGGCTGGGGGCAGAAGGTCATCCCAAGCCCAGAATGTCGAGACCGTGTTTGCAAAGGGATCCTGGCCAGCCTGCCCCACAGGAGATGGGAAGCAGAGTCAGGAAGGGACAGGGTGGGCACCCCCGAACCCCTCCAGCAGGAAGAGACCACAGTTTAATCACCTTGCTGGAAGAGTCCACCCTGTCTACGGTGGAGACACCGGGCACTCTGTGCTCTTTACAAAAACAAGCCCAGCCTTGACTGATCGCAAGCAGAGAGGGGGCCTCTAAGGAACTGAACGTGGGTCCCCGCTCAGCCCAAGGCACCAGCTGTGGCACTGTGGAGGGAGGAAAGGCTGTGCCGGTTAGGGCTGGGGTGCAACGGGAGAGGGTGGAGGTCCGCGTGCCCTGGTGCTGGCCCTGGGGAACAGCGAGAGGCTCAGAGCTGGCGGGCTGCAGGTCTGTCACAGGAAGAACGCTTCTGCTCCTGGGCCTGGGCAAGCTCGGCCTCCTGTCTCCTCGCCACAGGAATCTGAACAGGTGAGCTCACTGCAGACTGGAACTACCCTTGGATCAGAGACCCCCTACCCTAGGAAGGAACGTTCCAGAGCTCTTATGCCCCAGAGGCTAGCTGGAAACCTGGGGCAGACATGTGCCTCCCCATGCCTCAGTTTCCCTGCCCCACCTGTGAAAGGCAGGAAGATGAAGCTGTATCTGGGGAGCTCCTTCCAACACCTGTAGCCCTGCAGAATCAGGGCTCTTTTGCTTCCACTGCACTTGTGTGATGGCTGTCAGCACTTGCTGCTCAGCTGGGCCCTGGGAAAGCAGATGTTCTGTGCTTGTTTAACTAATTACACAGGGCAGCCCTGGCCTGACTAAGCATCCACAGATGGGCATTTCGGCTGTCCTGTGCATTTTCTCCTTTTCCGGGGCGGAGGAGGGAGCCGTGGGAATGAACAGGGCCACACAGCCTGCGGCCGCATGTGCTGCGATTTCCAACCCTCAGGTTCCCCAGATTGAATCTCCCACCTTGCCTTAGGGGAGGAGCCCTGAACTTCTCTTACTGACTCGAAGGTTTATGGTGCCGCATGGCTTTTCAGGCAGTGCAAGGTGAGTTCAGAGCTAGCAGTCTCTGCTGCTGCATAACTACTGGGGTCGGCATACTGGGTGGCTGTGGCAACTTCAAGGGCCCCCCCGGGGGTTTCTTGAGTTTCTTCGGCAGTGGCCGAGGGGCATAGTCATATTCAAATTTATGATCTGAAACTGGGAAGGGAGGCGCACACCTATAATCCCAACACTCCGGAGGCTGAGGCGGTGACTGCTGTGAGTTCAAGGCCAGCCTGGGCTAGACCCTGCCTGAAAGAAAATCACAAACTGATCACCATCTCCAGCCCAGGAAGACACAGAAAGGGAGCAGATGCTGCTGTACATCTTGGAAGTTTTTACAGACAAAAAAGGATTAGAAATCACAATACTGATACATGTTACAACACGGGTGAGCCTTCAAATGCAAGGCCGTGTGGAACAAGTCAGACAGGAAAGCACATCCTGTACAACACCAGTGGTAGGAAGCAGGCAAATCCAGAGAGCACACCGAGGCCCGGGGCGGTACGGGGTGTGGGGATACCTAAAGGGAAGGGGCTTGTTTTGGGGATGAAAATGTTCTGAAATTGATTGTGGTCATGACTATGTAACCTTATGAATATACTGTATCCCAGTGAACTGTACAGTGTGCACACTGTATGTACTAACACAGTTTCCAAAATCCTTACAAAGAAACAGAGGTACCCCACCCCTTGCTGCCACCACAACCCAGTAAAGTATTTGAGGCTCTTTTCTTTATGGTTTTTGAGACAGGGTCTATGAACACACAGCAATCCTCCTGTCTCGGCCTCCTGAGTGCTTAGACCACAGGTATGCTCCACCACACCTGGCTTGAGGCATCTTAATTCATCACTATACCTAAAGCTGGTGGCCTCAGCTGCTGCCGCCCAGTTTCCCGGTTCTAGTCATGCTTTTATCATCTGCCATTACTGGACTCAAAGCAGTCCATGGCCCCCCAAGGAAGTAAGCGTCAGGTAGGGGGAAACCGGGGGGCCAGAAGGAGCCTTGCATGGAAGGCTTGGCATAGTCCACCCCACAGGCCGGAAAATGCCAAAGCCAGCGACACAAGCTTGCATGAGAACAAATCAATAGAGACACCAAAAAGCCTTAGCTGCCTCTGCTCAGCAGCTCACACTGCTGAAAATCCCAGGTGAAGAGCGACTCCCTCCCAGCCACGCCTGGGGCCTGCAGGGCCGGACGGGGACAGGAAGCAAACACGAGGAGAGGTGCTGTGTGTCTCGGCGACCACTCAACCCGTGCTGCACTCCTGCCGAGAACCCACGGCGTGCTGCTCCTCCGACTTCACTCTGCGGTCAGAGAGGGATTTCTTCCCTTGAAAGAGAAGGCTCCCGAGAGCCAGTCACACAGGGTCAGCCCTGCTGGCGTCGCCTGAGCCCTGTCCCTTGCTTTCTCCTCTTCATTGCTTTCCACGCCCATAAAGGGAGAGAAAAACAAGGAAAACCTCCACCAGCCTGAGCTGCCAGGTCCGGTGATAAATAGCTCTCTCTGGCGAGGCTGTAATTATACCGCAGCCGGGAGCAGCCGGGGGTGAGTCCGGCCCTGGGCCGGGGCCCTGTGAGAGCCGGCGTGCAGCAGCGCCCAGCACACGAGCACCACTGCGGCCGCTCCTGGAGCTCCGAGAGGCCGAACCGCAGGCCAGCCGCAGCCCGCTCTTCACGCCTGGCCCCGGGGAGCGTCTTTTTCAAGTCCAACTCTCACCCTTGGCTTTTCACGGTGGACAGTAATAGCAGTGACCTACATGGATCAAAGTTTAGAACTCCAAACGTGACGAGGCATGCGGGGCTGCTTCCTAAGGGTGCCACTCCCACGCTGTGCCCGGGAACCTCTGCCCTGCAGGCACATGCTCGCCCTGGTGACCAGCAGCCTGTTCTCACAACTCCTGGGGCACATCCCACGACACCCCGGATGGCTAACACCATCTGGCTCCACTCTGCCCCTGGGTCATTTACCTAAGAAAAATGAAAGCGGGTGCCCATAAAGAGACTAGACTCGGACAAGTCAGAGCAGTGTTCCTCAGATCTCTGCCTGGAAACCCTCAATGTCCACCAGCAGGAGAGTGGAGAGATTGTGTGGCTCCAACACTATTCCGCCATACAAAGAAAATACCAATACAGGCACACAGGTGACTCTCACAGATACTAAGGATGTGGAAGAAGACGCCCCCACCCTCCGCAATAGTGCCCACCTTAGGCTTCATTTGTGTGAAGTTCTAGAATGGGTACAACTAAACACAGGGCCAGAAGTGAGCTGCCACAGCGAGGAGGGGCTGGGCGGAGTGGGGAGAGGGACAGGAGCCTCCCGCATGCAGACTGGAGAGGCCCTTAGAGTCCACGGACTCTGTGCATGAGTGGGTGTGGGCGACTGTGCACAAGTTACGTCACCCTGGGTAGCGGGAAAGCACAGCGCACGGCTCCGAGGGCTGCCCGATTCTGCAGACAGGACCACAACCCCGAACACTGGGCTACAGCTCGGGGACTGCCCTGGGGCATGAGGAGGCCCGGAGGGGACAGCAAGGCTTTGAGGCCAAGTGGCCCCCAGGGTCTGTTCTCACCAGCAGGCAAAGGTGGCTGCAGGAAGCCTTGGGCAGGTAGAGCCAGAGCTGACCTCACAGGCCTGACATCAGCCTGGGGGCCCTGCCCAGATGGCAGACGTGAGCTCCACACCCCACTCCAGTAGCCGAATGCACTGTGGGCACCTGTGGCCCTCAAGCTCTTGTTGCTGACTGATGACTTTGGGAGACCTGGGTCTATTGCTTGTGCAGCGCCCTAAGCCCAGCAGCCCCACTCTGGGCCCAGTGTGTGCACCAGAGGGGGAAGGGTCGCTTTTACATTGTCAACCTTTAGACATGGCAGGGTCTCCCCGAGGGAAGAATGCACCCTGGATCTTCCCTCTTACCTCCTGTCGCTCTTTCACCACAGGGATTTATCTTCTGTTGATTGTCTGACTTCCCGACTCACTCAGATCCATGAGCATGGGGTTGGTGGTTGGTTCCCTGTCCACTGGAGAAGGGCCCAGTGGGGCCCATGGTGGGACCTCAACCAAACTTGCTGAACATGCAAATTCTACATTCATTAACACACAAAAATAAGGCAAGCACAGAAACAACCACGCTGTTGTTCCTGAGATCAGAACAAATGCCCAAGCACCAGCCCTGCAATCCACATCTGCCTCTGTCTCTAAGGAGCTGGGCTGAGGCTCTCTGTAGCACACATGGACTGTCAGGAGCTTAGATGACAGCACCCAAAAGTTACTCCTGCCTCGGATCAAAGCACCTGAGCCTGTGGCCAGAACAGGAGGAGGTGGGGTCTCATGGAGCTGCCCAGGACACTAACACCCGGGCCCTTCCAGCAAGCACCAACTGCAGACCCAGCGCCAGGAACGCACATGTGGGTACATGCTCTGGCCCAGAACCTTCAAGCTCTCACTGTGACATCACTTAAAGAAAGGAAAAAAACAGCAATTGGATCTGGCACCTACCTGACACCAGGCTTACAAAGGAGAGTGTTGTCCCCAAATGTGCCCTGTCCTCTAGGAGCTCCCACTAGACCCCACCATCTGCCAGAACAGTGCAGCTTCGAAGTCTCTCGGTCACCCAGACAGCTCACATCCTGCCCTCAGCGCAGGCAGCTGGGCGGGCAGGACCAGCGGGAGCTGTGGTCTCAGCCCCCGTTTCCTGCCTGTCCATTGGGAGAGCCTCGCTGAGACTTCGAGCCACAGTTTCCGGCCCAAGTTAATTAATAAAGTGAACTTTAATAAGCAAAGCAGTGAGCTGCGGAAAGAATCCTTGTTCTTAGACAAGCGCAAACCCCTCAGGTGCGCCCTCCTGAACGGCAGGGCGATGGGTCTGCTCATTCACTGAGCACTTACTAGGTAGCAGCCTCTGAGGAAGACGGATGAGCCCTGCTGTTCAAATGAGTGGGTCCCTGAGTGGAGAGAGGCAACTCCCTGCGGCTATGGTTTAGCTCTCTGGGTTAAGAGCTGAGGGGTTAGTGCGGGAGAGTGAGGAGTAGGGGTCAGTTTGCATTCAGTGTCTGTGGGAATTCATTCTGACTCAATGTGGTGAATCAGTGACCTCTGAACTATGCCAGATTATAAAAGGACAGATGCGGAAGGTCACCAGCAAGGGCCCGAGCACTGCCTGGTGTGTGTTTGACAGCAATGACACTCTGAGTGTAATTGAGTAGGTGGGGTTGGTATGCACTCTGGGTTCTACAGCCCGGACCACAGTGGGGACTTGCTGGCTCAGTGCTGAGAGCAGAGCCGGCTCGGGAGGAAGGGAACCCGAGGGGGACGCCCAGCTATGCCAGGACAGAGGAGGGGACAGGTGGTTTCCTGGGCTGATGCCACAGGGTTTCCCTTCCAGCCCAGTCCTCCTCTTCCCACTGCTGTAGCCAGCACTCTGCTTGGTGGAAAATTGGGACAGGTCTGTCTGCCCCGAAGACAGGACCTGGGACCCAGGCAGGGCCCCCCATCCCAGGGTCGGGAGAAGCAGCAGCTCTTAGCGGTGAACCTACGGCCGCACCACCCTGCACGCACCCGATCGTGTCTTAGTGGTGTGAAAGTTGGTCAGCCAAAAGCAGAAACCAAAATTACACAAAGGGAAAAACAGGAAGAGCCCATGAAATAAAAACAGCAAGGAAAGCATCTGCACTGAACACCCATTGTGTCCTACTTTCACTTTCCCCAGAGAGAATTCTGCCTTCCCC
The DNA here is from genome assembly GCA_004363535.1 of Dasyprocta punctata. NCBI lineage: Eukaryota > Metazoa > Chordata > Mammalia > Rodentia > Dasyproctidae > Dasyprocta > Dasyprocta punctata. The sequence continues at coordinate 127,903 of RJWM01001906.1, read as the reverse complement.
AGCCCAGGGCCGATCCTTGCTCCTGGCGCTCATGGGGACCCTCCCAGAGACCCAGACAGAGCTGGACTTGAACACGGTGCTCCCAAACAGGGAGAGGGGAGCACCCGCCCCTCTGCCACTACTCACCATGTACGAAGGGAAGATCAGAACTCGCTTGTGCTTGCCGCAAGGCCACTGGGGGTCATCCAGGAGATTGGGGTCATAGTCCATGTACTCTCCCAGGTCACTACCTGATGAAGACATGAAAATGACAACTAGGGGCCCGGGTCCCCTCAGGCAGGGGCAGCTGGGAGAGCACCCGGCACGGTGGCCAAAGTCCGGCTGGCTTCGGGGCAGACACAGCACAGTGTGTGGATCATCTCAAACCGGAGCAGCCACCAACACGCACAGCTGTGAATGACCACAGGGGCCTGCGACATGCTCACAGCGGCCAGGGTGAATAAGAAGCTCAGTAGGAATACTGACGGTAGGAATAATGCTGCCTCCTGGAGGGTTTCTGCCTTCGTGCCAATTCTCACAAAGATGGTAAAATAAGGCAGGCATGGTGATACGTACTTGTAATCTCAACACTCTGGGAGGCTGAGGCTGGAGGATCTTGTGTTGGAACTCCACCTTTTAATTTTTACCCTTGTGCCAATTCTTACAAAGGTCTGGGTGGGCAAAACTGGAGTCTGCAAGTGTTCCTTTGGTGGCCGCTCAGCTCGCCCACTACCACCATCACAAAGGAAGTTCTCACCCTCAGCCTGCGCTTCAGGGCCCAGTTGTTGGCAGGGAGGGGAGCCGAAGTAGTGCAGCGTGACCATGTGGGTCACAACTGTGAATGACAAGGGAATCCAGCCACCTCTGCCAGGTGCAGGCGGCCTTGGCGGGACCCTACTGGCTTGGCAGCTGAGGGATCTAATAGCGAGGAGATCACCCGTGACCTGGTTTCAACCTGCATGGCCCGACACCAAGCTTTCCCCCAGGGAGGCCCAAGCTGTGCTGCAGAGCCAGGCGCCTCCCGCCAGACGAGCTTACCTGTGTCCAGGCTGCCCTGGGCGCTGCCGGCCCGGCCGATGCAGAGGCTGCGGCGGCTCAGGCTGTGGAGCTGGGAGAAGGAGGAGGTGGAGTCTATGGTGTTTCTCCGGGCTCCGAAGGCATTCGTGGGTAACAGAAACTGGGTGTAAGAAACCGTCTAAAAAGGGCAAGATAAAAAAACCAACCAGTGATTCCTTCCAGACAATGCTGGGTTTGCACTGTGACCGAAGTATGCTGCCACCCCCAGTTCGGGTCTACTTTGTAAAATGTGCCATGAAATGCAGGGGAGGTCTGGCTGGATTGATAGCAACCAAGGAACATCAACCAACTTTTGTTTTGTAGATTTGGCCAGGCCTCTGGTCAGCAACCCAAGCATCTCTTTACAGCAGGCAATGTAGCAAGTATGGGGGATTCTCTTCTGCCTTGTCTTTTATTATTAATAAAATATATTAAAAAAAAAAAAGAAATGCAGTGTGATCTGAAACATGAAAAGCCTTTTGGCCCTTGCTTATGCCAGCTCCGTGCCAAAACCCCGCCTGAACATGTTGATGTGAAATTTTAACTCTTCCTGTTAGGTGGCAGAAATATTAATGTGGTGGACAAGGAGTGACCTCGGAATTTGCTGGGCTATTGTGTCACATTTGAGACACACACTATACTGTTTACAAAGCACCCAATGCAGAATTTCAGAACGCAGCAGGACCCAAGAGTTTCACACAGAGGCTGTGGGCGCTGATTCACTCCTGGTGGTGCTCGACTCCTTCCCCGCTTGTTCCTAGGTGGGCACCCGGCCTTTGGGAAGAAAGATGGGACGAGTGCCTCATGTGCACCCTACCTACACCTGAGCTCTGGGGTGCTGCCGCTCGGGCCCAGCGGTGACCCTGCCCACAGCGGAGGGGGAGAAAGTCACTCGCTGCCCCAGCAGCTATGCAGGGACGGCTTCCCCGGAGAAACAGGCTGTGCAGCTTGATGGTGATGACCCATGTCCAGCCCGTGGGGGTCAAGCCCATCTCTTGATTTCCACTCAGACGTCAACCTAGCAGCTCGCTGCATGGTGGATGGGGAGGAATGTGGCAGTTTTGCTACCTGCTGGTCACCATGGAAAGCTGAGGGACTGCAGGCTCCGTGGGACCAAACGAAGACACTGTTCTGCCAGCCGGAATGTCTTACTGACCCCCCAAGTTAACAGATGCTCAAAAAAGCGCTGCATCAGGTGTGCATGTGGATATGCATACACGTGAGTGTGCAAAGCACTTCGAAGTGTTGCATGTTCAGTGATAAATGGTACTGGAGAGACAGGCGCACGCCCTGGGGCCCCCACCGTGCTGCACCTGGCGGAGCTGGGTGGGCTGCAGCACACACCTGACAGTGTGCCCCGGAGCTTACTTCTCGCTTCACAAGGGGGGCCCGAGGTCCCTCCCACTGCCTCTGCTTCCCCACAACTGTGGTGGCCTAATGAACTCGGGGATCAAAATCCTGGAGCCTTACCTTCCCGTCAGCTCCCAGCTCCACACCTTCCAGGCCAATGATCTCTTTCAAGCTCATGGTGCCTGCTGATTGTCTGCCCCCATCCAACTTCAAGTCCCTGAGGACAAGCCAGAGGAAAATGCTTTGGTGTGTACCCGAGAGCCACAGTGATGTTCACGGCACAAGACACCACACTCACACATACCAGGTGAACAAGCGGGCCCTGCAGGGTGGGGTCTCCGTGCCCTTCCTCAGGGGCTGGAAGAATGTTCGGGGGCAAATCTGTCTTGGTTCATTCACTCTGACATCAACAGAGTCCGAGGAAAGAGACTGAAGCGGGAACGGGGCTCAGAAGCAACGGCTTACTGATGCCCCTGCACCCTCGGCGAGGCCCTGCATCCTTAGAGGGGACCAGTGACCGAGGCCGGGGACCATTCCCTGGGTGCTGGAGCCAGTGGGTTCTGGGGCTCTAGCTGCTGCGTTCTTTTTAAAGTTGGTCAGACCACCTCTCGTGGCCCCTCTCCTTTATCAAGCAGGAGAAATAAATGTCCTGCACAAACGCAGGGTTTGTCGCTGGCGAGGAAAGGATGAATGCCATGATAGTCACCCCAATGACCTTACCAAGCCACCTAGGAGAAAAGCATCTATCTATAAAAGAATAATTTCCAGCAACACCAACGAGCGTTTCTATAGCACTGCACAATTCGCAAAAACTTGGGTGCATCTTCTTTTTGGTTAAGATGACCCTATAAGACCAGTACTACTACTATCGACCCATTTTACAGAGGAGGAAACTGAGGTCCAGCACAGACAAATGGCCTGCCAAGCACACCAGGATGGTAGGTGCCAGGGACTGATTTTGCATCTGATATTTCTTCTGGCGCCTTGGAGGGGTAGGACAGAGGCCCCTGACTGCGCACAGGTGTAACTGCTCACTCTGTTGGAGGATGAGCCCTCCGCTTACGGGAGTTGCCCAACTTTCATGGCTCACGAGGAATGTCTGGCGGTGTGGGGGGGGGAGGGCGTGTCTCTTAGACACTACATTCGTCAGTATGGGGTGGACCGGGGCATCCGGAGCTTTAAGTGACACCCAGGTGATTCTAAAACGCAGCCCTCTGAGAGCACCGTTCAGCTTGTCTCTAAGGCACATTGCGCCTGTTCCCGCTGGGGGAACCCGAGGTCCACACTCAGGAGCAAGGACCTAATATTAACGTAAGCAAACCCAAGTGCAAGGACCCGATGCTAACGTAAACCATATGAAACTGCCCTTTGAGGGCCTTATTTGACCTATGTAATGAGGGCACTTTCACATCGTGCCCCCCAAATATTACAGATAACTGCTGGGGTCTTGCATGAGTGCAAAGCAAGCCAAGGAAACATGGCTTTTGGAGTCCCAGAGTCTCAGAAGCTGGGAGAGTTAGAGGGACCTGCAGAAAGGAATTTAGTGGCTCAGATCCACCGAGAAAAAAATCTACAGACTCTGCTGAAAGAGAATCAAGCAGACATCCCAGTGGAATGGAGATAAAATCTTGATGTTTTCTTTCTAAGATCATTGTTCTGAGTTCTCATAAAATGGTTATGGAAATAAAAATATCTGCTGGCTCGCATGCTGGAATTAACTGTCCAGCGCTGGGAGACAGAGCTGGAGAATGTGGAGTCTCAGCGGAAAGCCATTAAAAATGAATTGAAGTTGGACTTTTCAACTTTTTTGAAAAGCCTAGAGAATTACTTTTTCCCAGATACATGGAGAGTTCAAATATTAATTTATTTATAGTCCGTCTCCTTTTAAAAATGGAGGAGGCATGTGCCAATACCATATGCGGATATTGTCCAAAACTGTCCTTTTCTCCCATCTCCCACAGTTCTGGGCAATGCTGCAGTTTAGACTTATTTCCCTACATGACCTCATTTCTCATTCTACGCAATTTTTGTTTTTTGTTTTCATTTGTTTGGAGACAGGGTCTCACTAGGTAGTTTAGGCTGGTCTTGAACTATTAGCACAGGCTGACCACAAACTCAGTGATCCTTCTGCTTCAGCCTCCTGAGTGCTAGGATTACAGGTGTGGGAACACCACCCCCAGCTCATTCTACACAAGGCTGATAACTTCTGCAGAGGCCGTAGGCAGCAAGTCCATTTTGGAAACCCAGAACAAGGCTCTTTTTCTTTTTTACAGAGCCTGATGTTTGACAGTGGCCAATGCAGGCACAGGAGTCATTGGAGGGACAAGGACAGAAGCTCAGGAAGGATGCATGTGAGGGTAGGGGTTAAAACAGGAGATGAAAGTACATTTGGGGAGGCAGCCATGCAAGTTATACCCTTAAGCAAGGAAAACAACAGGTGGTTATGTGGGGGCTGTAGCATCCTTTGCACGACTGTGCAATTCATTTAACACAGCTCTCTTTGAAAGCCTGCAGCCTCGTGGTAGGAAACCCCCAGAGCCATCTTAGCCTTGGCTTCTAGAGTGTAAAGCACACACACGTGGTTCACCACTGTGGAGTCACCCTATCAAAGCAGATGGACAATCTAGACATCTCGGGGCTCAAAGAGAATTGCCTAGGTCACAAGGAACCATCAGACCGCCAGTTCTGGATTTCATCTCTTGTAAAAGGTGAAATAATTTTTCACTCCTCCTCCTGTGGCTCGCTGGCAAAGGCCCAGCCAGCTGCTCACTGAGCCCTAACGCACAGCATTGATCTTGATGGGAAAACAGGATCCCATTAGACCGCAAGACGTGCAAGCTACAGCTCTTTCCTTAGGGAGCGTGATTCATGAACCAATAGTACGTTTTGAAAAAATATGATCTAATACTTTACACCTAGGAAGGAGATGGAAAACGTGTGTGTGATCCAATTAACTATGTTCCAAGGCTTTCTGCTTCCAAGACAGGGGTGCCCTGACTTCTAACTATGATCATTTCTTTAATGGCACCCTACGCTCAAAACCTTGGAACACTAGCCAGGATCTCCACTGGGCGCTTGCTCTTTAAAGAACAACAATAGCGCAAACACTTTGATGGGTGAATAATTTAAGAGCTAATTAAATATTAACAGGATTTCTAGACCCTTCAAAAGGGAGAAAGAGAGATTTGCTGCACAGAAAGCAAAGCTTGCAAGATGGATTAGGAATGGAAATACCACTTGTGAACTAATTAAGAGATCATACACCCACTGAAACAACCTGACATAGCGTTTACCTCAGCTGAAGATGACTTATTTCCTACCTGCTATAGCACAGACCTGGAAGGCCCATATGGCAAACGTTTCGTCTCCAGTCTGTGGCACTGCTGAAGGAGCCCTTAGGAGGTGGGGCCTACCCAGAAGTCTCAGGTCAAGGGTGTGTCTGCAAAGGGGATACCAGGACCCCAGGGCTGCCACTTCCTTTCTCCTTTTGAGTCCCAGCCATGAGGCAGAATTTGCTCTTCCCTACACTCCTGCCATGTTGTACTGCCTCATCACAGGCCCAAGAGCAGTAGGGCCAACAGACAGTGGACTAGAATTTCTAAAACTGTGAACCAAAATATCTTTTTCTCTTTTTAGATGGACTGTCTCTAGCATTGTTTCAGTAACACAACGCTGACAAACGCATGGCCCCTTCAGACACAGCGGCTGCCATCTTGGATGCAGGTGGCTCACACATTTCACAGCAGAGCTACACTTGAGAAGCTCAGAGTCACTGGACAAGGTCCACGGCTGACAGAAGCAAAGTGAAATCAAAAGCAGGACTTTAGCCTAGAAGTCCTGCCTCCTCACACTCAGCACTTCATGGGTAAGCCGTCCCCACAAGTGCAACTGGCAGACCATGAAGGGGTCTTAGTGTAGCTTACACCAAAATCTGTGTCTGAAGGCAGCTCCTGTAAACAGCTGGATAATGGCATGGTTCTCCCATGAGGTCATTCCAGAATCGGTCTCTGTGTGAGAGTATGCTTGGTGTGAGGAAAGAAACACAGTTTGTGAATGTGTAATTTTCCACAATGAAGAGAGAACTTTCTGCGGAAAGCGGGTGGGAGGAAGGGGGCCCGGGGGCTGGGCCTGCAGCCGGCACAGAGCATGAAAGTTTGGAGGCCCCAAGAATAGAAGAAGCTGGTCTGTGTGTCACAAAATGACCAACACTCAGGAAATGGGCCCAAGTGGATGACCTCACCCGAATGCCAAAAGCTAAGGACATAAACACCATGTGGAAGCTGTTGATGACTGAAAAACACCTCCAGAGACACGCTGCCGTCCACAGGGTGGCCGCTTCCTCGCGTGGGCTCTGGTGCACTTGCAGGGCCTGAACCAGCGGCAACCGCTCCATTGGGGATGGTCACCCGAAGGGGTCTGCGCTGCACACACATCACAGAGACCTCTCCCCACCCCAATCATCTAGTTTGGTCATTTCCCATGACACCCAGCTGCAAGTGTGCTGGGATCGTTTTTCACTTTCTTCTGGTCAGATCTATTGATAAAGAAATACTGCTGTCTACACATTTCAGGAAATACAGGTCGCTTGGGCACTGGTGCCGCCTCCCTTAAGCACAGGGACACCCCTGGGACAAGACCTCAGCACAAGGCCCGCACTCTCGCTCGCCAGTGGGTTGTGCTCCAGAAGTTTCTGCGCTGGCAGCCTGGACGCTGGAATGCAGTTCTCATCTGAGGCTGTGTCACAAGTGGACAGCAGCCCACACAACGCCCCGTTAGCCCGTCATGCAGCCAAACTGGCCCCAGCGTGAGCGAGCGCTGACCTTAGGAGCGGTCAGAGGGTAAGGAGATAGCTTGCTTTCTCTTTCTTGCTTTTCTGTTCATTTTTTTTTTTTAAAGCAGATTTCTTTATAATTGCCAAAATAAGGAAGCAACCAAGAGCGTCTTTCGGTAGGTGGACGAATATATAAACTGCTACCTCCTGACAAGGGAATATTATTCAACATCAAAAAACAAACAAACAATGAACACTGATCCAGTCAGGCATGGTGGCACATGCCTTTAATCCCAGCACTTGGGAGGCTGAGGCAGGAGGATCATTGTGAGTTTGAGACCAGCCTGGGCTACAAAGTGAGTTCAAGGCTGGCCTGAACTACATAGTGAGACCCTGTCTCAAAAAATAGGGCCAGAGATTTAGCTCAGTGGCCTAAGTGCCTGCCTGGCAGGCACAAGGTTGTGAGTTCAATCCCCGGTACCAACCCCCCCTCCCAAAGAAACCCCCAAAAACTGATCCATGAAAAGATAAATCTCGTCAGCAGTGATGCTGCATGTCTATACTCCCAGCACTTGGCAGGCTGAAGCAGGAGGATCACAAGTTCAAGGCCAGCCTGGGCTAAAGAGTGAGACCCTATCTTGAAGAAATAAACAGGAAAAACAGCAAAATCATCTCAAATGCATTATTTTGGCTCAAAGCTTGAACAGTTACATGTTGTGTGATTCCAAATGTGTGCTCTTCTAGAAAGGGCAAAGACTCGAAGCCAACAAAAAATCTGTGGTTCTCAGGGAATGAGGGGAGATAGGAACAGAGGGAGCACCAGGGAGCTTTGGGGAGTCAACTATGCTGTGTATGGTACTGTGCTGGATGCATGCAACCAAACAACAGGCAAAACCCATGGGAAGGCTAGGCACAAGGTACATGCCTGTAATCCTGGCTGCTGGAAGGCTAAGGCAGAAGGACCATGACTTCAAAGCCAGCCAGGGCGACTTAGTGAAACACTGTCTCAAAACAAAAACAAACAGAAAGGCCAGCTGTGGTGGTCCATGCCTACAGTCTCAGCACTTGGGAGGCTGAGAGTTCCAGGCCAGCCTGGGCGACAAAATGATTTCAGGGCCAGCCTGAAGTGCATTGTAAAACCCTGTCTCAAAAACAGACAAACAGGACTATTGATGTAGCTCAGTGGCTCAGAGCTCCTGGGGTCAGTCCCCAGTACCAGGACATAATTGATCACAATGAAACCCATAGAATGTCCAACACAAAGCACGAAAGAGATACAAATTAGTTAGCAATATATCAATAACTACTCATCAGTTCTAATGAATGTGCAATTCCAAAGGGAAATGCTAATAATAGAAGAAACTAGAAGAGTATATGGCAACTCTGCTTTCTGCAAACCTAACACTGCTTCAAAGACTCTTATTAAAACAAAATCAAAACTAAAATTGTTTTCTATTAGCTAAATAGCACATCTGACTCAAAGCAGTGGGAGATGCTGAAGATGTTAGGGTACAGTCTCCTGCAATTATTAAGATGCATGTTAATTTATTTATGTATTTTCTACAATTTGTCCTGGTGAAGTTGGGGGTTCGTGTATATTAATGCCCTGTTATTCTGGCCAACAGTGGAAAGGCAGAAGGCAGAAAGCATTTGTGTGCTTCTGGCCTGGTTGCCTTCAGATCAATACGGTAACACTGCTTAAGGGGGTGTATTTTGGGTGACATATTTTGGTCTCCGAAATGTGTTGCCTTTCCTCTCCTATTACAGTTCCTTGTTTGACCGTCTTCTTATCCCCTTTAGCACACTCAGAGCACATTATCTACTAGTCCTGGGGATGGGAAAGTACAGGCTGTAAACGGAAGAGAGAAGTTGCCCTTCTGGGCAAGCCAGGGACCCAGGTGTGGCCTGCATGGATCTGCAGGTGAATACAGCCGTTCCCTCTGCAGAGAGGAGTCTGCGGGGAGCACAGAGGACCTGATGTCGGAGGCCTGCAGCAAAGGGGCCTCCATGGACGGAAGATGACTTCACTTCTTGGGTTGAACAGCTGTTGCAGCAATTCTTGCCCGAGACGCCAACACAGACTTCTGAGTGGATGTCGTATTCGTCTCCTCCTCTTTCTCACTCATTTCCAACTCTTCTGGAGCTTTTCTCTGTCACCTCTCTGCATTTCCTGGGCCTTGGCTGTGATTTGGTCTCCTTTGCTGTTTCAGGAAAGTCGTATTTTTGTTTGGGGTATGTGTGTGTCTACAGCCTGAAACAAGCCCGTTTTCTGGCCATCGGTACTCAGATTAAATTGTTGGCATCAGTTCCACAAAGTGTCCTGAGAATCTGCTTAACAGAGGCAAGACCATTGCTCGCGGGGCGGGCTCTGAATTGTTCGTGCACTTAGGAAAGCTGAACGTTAGCTTCCTTCCTGGCTTCTGAGGTTTGGTACCGTGTGTCTCATGTCTGCGTGTGAAGAGATCCTTGGCTCTGTTGGTTGTTCATTAGGTTCTTCTATAACTGGGACCATTTTTAAAATTACATTTTCCCCATCTAATTCCTTCTCAAAGCCATTCTTCTCAGTGATAGTATAATTTGAGCCTGATATTTTCAAGACTGCCCAGGAGAAAACAAAAGCCAAATGCTAAGGATACGTGAAACTGACGCCTTTTCAAGTCTTGGGCTTTCTCTTCGTTTCTCGGGTTCAGATCGACCCTCAACAAACTGACCCTCAACAACAACTTGAAGGTCAGGTTTTCTTTATTCTACCTTCTTCTCTCAAGCTTTTTCTCCTTTGGTCTCCAAGATCTTTTCTCCTAAGCTATTCCCGTTTTCTTCCCTATCTACATCTAAACCCACAAATTGTTCAGCAGCCCCCAGCCTTTGCATTCCTGGTCCCACGGAGGTGGCAGCAGCCAGGAGGACAGGGTGAGGGCCGAGTGGCCCCGCTTAGAGGTGCTGGGCGAGCTCTTTCCCGAGAGGACAGGTGCCAAGAAAGCTGCCTGCAAGTCATTTTAGGTGTGGAGGGTCGCCAAGCCAAATCACAGACCCACACTGGAACAGAGACGGCAATGACTAATGCAGATCAAAGGCAGGAAGACTCGGGCTGGCCTTGGCAGCTGTTAGCTGAGGAAAGAGGCGCTGGTTTTAGACTGGGACTCTTCCAGAAAATGGTACGATTTACAAGCCTCCTCCAAGAGGAGTGTTTACAGCTGAGGAAAGGTTTGCTGTCGGTTACAGTGGGAAAGACAGGCCGCATCTGCTCCCTTTCACCATACAGCACCCAGCAGCACGTTAGGCAAGGTGGGTTCTGGTCAGGAAGAGCAAAACGATCTTCGCCTTCAGGTTCCATGCAAGTACGGCACGGGGGGAACAGACTTGGGAAAGCTCGTGGTGGCTTTGTTCAGGAGGTGAGGCTCGCTCAGGGTCATCTTCCTTTCCTGCTTGCGTATTTTCCAAATTTGCTTTGCAGATCTGAGGAGGGAATCCACGGTGTTTGTGGGACCACAGTGCTGGTGCTCTCTTTAGGAACCGGGCTGAAGCAGAGTTCGAGACAGCATCAAAACTGTCCTGTGACTGGACACCGATGCACTGTATCCGTGGCAGGCTGGCAGGTGCTCAGAGGGGCTGTCCTCCGGGGCTCTCCGAGGCTGGCGTCACAGTCAGTTTTACAGATGAGCACACCCAGGGGCGGCGAGGCTGGCTAACTGCTGTGACTGAGGCGCTGCCGGGCGCCAGCTCCATCCCACGGACTTCAGGTGCCCACTGGCAAGGAGAGATGAGGACTGCGGTTTTCCTGGAGGAGTGGGCCTCCTTGGCCCCATTCCTCATTCTCCAGAGCAGTTCTGCAGTTAGCTACTTTGAGTTTTGGGTAAACATGTGACGCAGCTTAAAAAATTAAAAATAAAAACTACAGTACTAGCCAGTCTCTGAGTCGTTAGACAGAGTTCAAAGCCTCTTCATTGAGCTGAACAGAGCTCCCTATCACTGCACTTACCAGAACCGGAACTGGCACCTCGACTATCTTCCATTCAAACACCCTTGAATGAGCGAGCTCAGGGATGCCCAGGGAGAAACAGCCACTCTGATGTCCAGGAAGGTCTTCCATGGTCTCGGAAGCATGTTCTGCTCAACAAGCCCAGCCTTTAGGTGTGTGTCAAGATGCCATGTGTCCCTGGTCATGATCAGTGATACCGCAGGTTCACAGCTGTGTAGCTGAGGGCAGCGGGCACACCCCATGGCCAGTCTCCAATCCAAGTGTGCCCGTAAGTCCCGGCACCTGCCCCTGACTAGCCTGGTCACCACAGAGGGCAGGCAATGAGGACCAGACTGGCTGTGGGTGGGTGGCAAGGAGGACCAAGGCAGGGGCTTCATCAGATGGGGAGAGGGGCTCACCATAGTACTGGGCCTGGGAAACCCGCCCTCTTCCTACTACGCTAGATTCACTCAAATAGGACCCCTCCTCTAGACAGAAGTGAAAGAAAAGTCATGTGACCTGCTCACAGTAGGGCTGTATTACTCTCCATCACTGGTGCTGTTTGGAGAGGTTCTGACAACCAGGTGAGCAGCTATGCCAAACACCAGTGGCTATCAGACGGGCAAAGACAGCAGAAGCTAGGCGTGACCTCGGCCAAGCCCCGGGGAGCTCTGGGCTTAATCTTCAGGGCACAGGTGTTTGTGAGCAACAATAGAAAGCACAGCAGGCCAGGGAGGTCTAAGGACACCTGCATGGGGTGTGAGGGAGCCGCCTGGCTAGGAGACCTAGCTGGGGCTTAGCGCTTGGAGCTGGGGTTGCTGCAGGCCTTCTTTCATTATGGATGTGACTGTACCACTTGGAGGAAGCAGGGCCCCCCAGTCCATGTCTGATTCCTAGCTCACTCCTTCCAGGCCTGTCAGTCCCCATCCCATCACTTCCCTGATGGCTCGCAGGACCAAGTGCCAGGCTGAGTGGGGGCTCCCAGGAGCATTTGCTCTGACCACACTGTCTGGCCATTCCTCGTTGGGACAGTGAGACATACATACGTATGTTTGCTGTCCCAGAAAATGAGCCCTTCTTAATGGCCTGGAGAGAGCCCAGAGATACTCTACTCATTCATTCAAGGGATGCAAACAGGGTGTCTGTGAGTGACAGGGTCACCCCAAGACATGGCTCGCACCCACAAGTTGTGAAGACGATGAGCGAGCTGTGACAGCCTCAGCAAAGGCTCCACTGGCAGGGGATCCTAGCGGCCCTTGGATGGCGTACTGGGAGGGCTGCGAGGGACCTGTGGGAAAGTTTCCTGGAGCAGAGGCCCGATTCGGTCCCTACAAGGCTGGGATGGGGCCGGGGACAGATGAGCTTGTAAATTGCACCGAGGAGAAAAGCCCCACAGGCAAGGAAGCAGAGGCTTCTTGCTGGGGCTGAGGTGAGAGACAGAGCTGGAGGGGAGAACAGAGGTGCAGCCTCAGGGCTCCATGTGTGTGTCAGGAAGCCTGGGACCAGGACAGTGAGCAAAAGGACAGACTAGAGCAGAACCACGAGGGCAGAGGTGCTCCCCAAATTTCATTTCAGTCCCATTTTCCCATCGCAGAACCAACTGGGGGAGAAGCCAGCACCACGTGGAGGGGGAACTGAGTGGGCAGGGGGTGCTGGCTCTCCGGGCACCACCTCAAGCCCCAGGCTGCAAGACAGCTGTTGCTGGTTGTCGCTAAGCTCAGCAGGACCCTAGGTGGGGACCTACTCACTCTGATTAGAAACTCCTGTGCCCTTTAAGGGAGCGTGACTATGGGGAGTCTTGGGGGCCCTCTCTGCGTCAGGCTCCCGGGGCTGACGTTCTGCAGTGACCTCCCCAGGTTCGGTGTGGGGACATGTGGATTCTCCAGTGAACCAGTGTGGCAAGGGAAAGTCTGGCTCACAACACGCAAGAAGGCTAAGAATGACATTTCCCAGAGCCCCAGAGCTGACCCAGGTTCTGCCAAGTGGCAGTGCTCACATGGAACCCAGAGTAGGACGTGAGTCACGTGGTGGCGGGGGGATCACGACTTCTGGCAACCCAGGGTGGGGACCCCGGACACAGTTGTTGCCATGGGAGAAGCACCGGGGTGTGGCTCTGTGCTGGCCCCTGTCCACACTGCCCCTGTTGGGCTGTCCCCGGATGTCTTTGCTGGTCTCTGTCTTTCCTGAGGCTGCTGAAAGCTTTGGCCCCAACCTCACCTTCAGGGGATACTGCTGTCTGCAACCCAGCGCACACCACATGTGCTCCACACCTGTGTCCCTCAGGGCCTCTATGGGTGGGTGGGGGGCACAAGGGTTCATGCTGCAGGTGATTGGACTTCCTAGAGCAGCAAACCGGAATGAAGGAGTCATCAGAAGCATCTCACTATCTGACAGATGATTCCTAGAGCATTACGTGTACATAAGGCACTCTGTAAAAGAAGTGACATTTGAGGGGCGGTTTTCAGTACTTGAAGAGGGCTGCCACGCCTCCTTTCCTGAAGACAGATCTGACACTGTGAACGGGGTCTCTTTCCTAGAACATTAGGTCCTCTTGCTTAAAGAGCAACGTTTTTTTTCAGGCACTGACTGAAGCCTTGAGAAAGCCCTTCTTTAGGGTTCCCTAAACTCCAGTAGTGATGGGGAAGGGGCCACTCACGTGCAGCAGGGAAGGAGAGTAACGACTTCCCTAGTCTAGAGACAACCACCACTACCCACGCGGGGAATTATACCAATTATTTTTCTCTCCAGATGCCACCAGAGTTGCCTGGGGTCTGCCTTGGAGGATCCAATGCCACAGGGTAAAGCAGCAATCTCCAAAGTCTTCCAAAAGCCAACACCCAGCAATTTGGCTGCTAGGGTCCCCAGGAGGCGGTTCTCGCGTCCACGTGTAATTATAAGAGCCAGGCAGGGCTTGACCTTTGAGCTCCGCCATCACCCAGACCCACACGCTGGCCGGCACCCCAAAGGGGTGCTTGTGCAGGGAGGGAAACACACTTGGTGTTCAAGTGCGCGGAGCACTATGGGACAGCCCCTGTGGGCCAAGCTCCCCCTCCACTACGGCCTCCTCCTGCAAAACGGTACGGTGAGCACCTACCTTACGAGTTCCTCAGGGGCGCAAGGAGCAGCCAGCACACTGCAAGTGTCATTTAGGATTCAAGTCTGTTACCTCTGTTTAGCACGTTCACACGGATGTTTGATGATGCCCGCGGCAAGCCCCAAGGAAATATGCTCCTCTCCCAAACAGCCTTCCTTGTAAGTCAAGGCTGAGAAGGAGAGTTTGAACTTGGGAGCAGTTGTCAAGCGACCAAAGCTGCCCGATTCTCGCGGGCTCTAGAGGTCACTTCGGAAATAATCCTGACATCAGCTTGGTATAAATGCAGTGGTTTGCAAACTGACCCCAAGCATTTCACATGCGACTGGAGCCCAGGCTGACTAAGCTGCTATCCCGGGGGCCCACGCGGAAAAGTGGACCAAATAACACTGCAGAAAGACACCAGATCTGCGCATCTGAAGATTAATGACTCAGGCATGAGCTCTAGAAGTGTGACTGCTGCCCGGTGGGCTGTGGGAACAACACGGCTTGTTCACTGACTTACTGCTTCTCCACCGGCTGTGCTGGCCAGAATGAGGATGAACTTTGAGCCAGGGATGGAGACTGAAGGCCCAGTGAAGGCTGGCGACATCCCAAGAGATGGCCACCCAAGGGAGTTGGCTCCTTCCTATCTCTGGTCTCCCTTCTTCCCCCCACACAGGGGTGGACCCTGCCCTGTCAGAAACAGGATTCCAGCTCCTGAATCCAATTCGAATAGGGCCAGCTGTGCCATCCTGACTTCCTCCAAAGGCAGCACCAGGACTGGAAATGCTGCCTTGCCCCCCAGTCCAGTGGAAGAGCTGCCTGCTCTGGGGAGTGTTTCCTGGTCGCTCTGTCCCGGCTCCCCGCACTGCTCCTTCTGAGCTCCAGACACACGCAGCTCAGACTCCCTTCACCGGGTGCTATGCTGTGTGACGGGTCGCTCACCCGTGGCTCCTCACCGCCCAGGCTCTGTGAGGAAGGATGCATGTTCCTGTTCACTGCTCCGTGCCTACTGCCTCAGACAGGGCCTGGTGCAGGGCAGGTGCCCCGAGTGCAACGCCACTGTCGCCGTCAGCCTACAGGGATGGTGGCGCACTCAGGCAGGTGAATGGGACGAAGGGATTTCATACAGCGAAGTACTTCTGGTTAAAGATCTGGCAGCAGTCAGTGTTCTCCAGCACCTCCTTGGCACCCCCAGGGACTGGAAACTCCTCCCTGTCCTCAGTGTCTCCTCAACCCCTCGCCAACCAGCTCCACTCAGCGGGGCAGAACATGTGACCTAAATGCGCCAATGAATGAAGGGCCAAAAGGTAAAAACTGCCCGGTGATTGGGTGTTTTGGTCAACACATGTCAGCAGCCACAGTCGGCGCTCAGTGCGGGTTCAAACCGAGAGCAAAGCTTTGGGGTCGCAGTGGGAGGTGAGGCAGGGCAAGCAAAGAGCTGGGAGGAAGAGTCAGGAAGCAGCCATGCAGCAGGAGGAGACAGAAAACCACCCCCAGAAAGTCAGGGAACCCTGGTCCATGCCTCCCCGGACAAAGGCGGAGGGACTTCCGAATTTCCTGTTTTTATGACTTTCTCTTGAGGAGGAGGGGACCGCACACATCCCCTTCATTAGCAGTTGTGCCTGTCTGGAGTAATCGGGCACCTATGGCCTGCTCCACGTGCACAAATATAACATGACAGGGGTGCTAGAAGTTGCAGGGCTCTGAGTTCCAGTACTGCTGGCCCCCTGTACCTCGGCTGCAAGCAGAAAGAACAAACTCATGACCTCTGACGGTCTGGCCTGGAACTCCAATGAGTATCCAAGTCAGAAAGCATGCCAGGGCCAAAGGAATTTCCCACAGTGGACACTTACTAGTTAGCGTGTATGCAGACTAAAGTAGGGTGAAATTTACCTGTATTTGTTATTGTATCAACTAGCATTTTTACTGGTACATTTTTAATTATTTGAGCATGTTATTTTCCATTAATTAGTAAAAAAAAAAAAGATCTTAATCATGGTAAATAGGTTATTATTTATAAACAGGACATCTATTATAGAAGAGAAGAATGCTACTTAATCTGGCTGCAAAAAGACAACATTCTGAAATGTGCCCGAAGCTTCTTATGTGCCTAGACAGAAGGCACTGCAGAAACAGGCACATTCTTCTCAAAGACTCTTTTGTCAAAGGTATGACAAAGAATGTGTTTTGTGTTACAGAATTCATCTCTCTGTACCCTGTTTGCCTCATCTAGAAAGCTTGCAGGAGGTACAGGTTTTAATCTGTTCCTCTCCAAGTGTGAAAGGTCACATCCATGATTCTGCCATTGTTTTTTCAGGACTAGCAGGCAAATCTCCCCAAAGTCCTAGGAGATGGGCCTTTTCCAACAGGTGGGGGCTTCACAGCAGCACCAGGAGACCCACACATGGACACATATCTTTTCCTAGCACCAGCTGGCTGCCAGCTAGCGTTTCCTTGAGATGTTCAAAAACGTGCAGAACCAGCCAACTGTGATGGTGCATACCTGTAATTCCAGCACTCTGGTAGGCTGAGGCAGGAGGATGGCGAGTTCATGCCAGGCTGGGAAACTTAGCAAGACTCTGTTTTAAAATTTAATAATAAAGGGCTGGGGATGTAGCTTGCTCCGAGATTCAATTCCCAGTATTGGAATAAAGGAAAGGAAAGGACAAGAAAGGGAAGGGGGAAAGGAAAAGAAAAGGAAAGAAAAAACGTGGAGCCACATGGACCCCAAATATGCATAACAGAGATGGTTTGGGTGAGCTCCTCCCAGGTAATCTCAATTCAAACATATTCTAATTGGCTTTGCAGAAAATCCCTTCATCTTCAAATTAACGACCTGATGTGCAGTTGGCCTGCCCCATTCTATGGAGGAGCAAACAGAAGTTCCCAGAAGGTGAGGGATTTGTCCAACTGGAAAAGCCCGAGTCTCCAAAGTTCTCCACTATGACTTCTCCCTCTCCAGCTGGCCATATCCCTTCTCTGTGTGGCAGGCATGGTGTCGAGAACCTGTGCCTGTGCACTCTGTGAGCCCCAGCTTCCCCAGGAAATCCTTGAGGCCAACCCAAGGGCCACCCCCAGATGGTTCTTAAGCCCCTGAGCTCTTGACTTGCTGTTTCTCTTCCTGGAACACTTCCTTTTCAAGGCTGTTATACGCATGCAGATAAAAAGGCACTCAGATAGCAAGTAGGCACTCAATACCTAGTACGATTGTCAGTGTTCGGTAAGGCACACAACTAACCAGTGACTACTACGAACAGGCTTCCATGAATAAAGATGCTGCTTTCTGGCCCTGGAGCTCACGGTTCAGAGTTCACAAATCTAGCAGGCCCACCCACAAGGCCAGCAGCACAGCCTGGGCAGCGCTCAAGGTGGAGGTGCAAGATGAATAAGTGGCAAGTCAGCACCCAGGGCCACCTTCTCAGGGCAGCGGTCTGCAGCGTTTGCCAAAATGACCAGAGGGCATTTCCAGCTTTTCATGAATGGAGGCCAGAGCCAAGTCTGTGATGCCCCTACATCCTGCTCAGGACTGCCCTGCTGAGTCCTGGCGCCATCCTGATGTCCAGAACGGGGTGCAGTGACATGGAGCAGGGCAGCCAGGGTCTAGATGCAGGACAGGAAATGAATACAGGCTGCAGGGATAGCGACACAGAGAGGGGACTTTGCCAGCACAAGCCCTCAGTTACTTTTTTCAGAGTTAAAGGAGAGGGCTGGTTGATCTAGAATGGGGAGCATTTCTCTGGTCTGTAGCTAAATCTATGTGTGATTCTGGGCTTTGATAGTTGCCCTCTCTGTGGTGGCAGCTCCAGCTTTCTGATCAGATTCCAAAGCCAAGCCCAAGATGCAAGGAGGCAGGACGGTCACAGGGTTTGGTCCGGTTCGTTTCTGACCTACCTGTTTCCCAGTTGCCAGGACCCTATGGGAACGGGTGGGCCTTGGATTGTTCCTGCTTTAGGGTATTGAAAAGGGTAACAGAACACACATGTAGCAAGAATAGGCAGTGCGGTGGGGACACACACGGACACATGCATGCACACGCATACCAGCAACAAGGCTTTTCTGGCTGAAAAGAAAGCAAATTTTTCTTTCAAATTCACGAATACTGAATTTGCAGCATCAAAGCCTGGCAAGTTCATGAACGTGGAAAAGGAAACCACATTTGTACATTGGCATTTGAACTTTTCACCCAGAGATCCACAAAGCATGCATGCATATACATACCCGGCTTGGGTACTGTCTCGATACGGCAGCACGGAAAATATACTACAGAAGGATCTTCTGCCACTGATAAGGACTATTCTAAAAAGTAAAAAACAGACAGACAAACAAACAACAAACAGACTAAATGCAAAGACTCAAAAAAAGAATTTCTACAGCAATTAAGCATTCATGGCATTCATAGCAGTTATTTGCATACTCCCGCCACCTCCTCCGACAGATGGTATTCTGCTCTCCTTGCAAAACACAGCCTCAGCGCAGCAGAAGTATGCTGCCTCTCCTCACCCAAATACGAACACGTGCGGCCTCAGTGGTGCGCGCGTCCTTCCTCCCGGGAGAGGTGCTGGCTGCAGGCTGCACGTGCAAGACGGAACAGACAGCGCCGAGCCTGGGGCGGCCAGTGCTGGAGAACAGTCACGCCACACTGAAACCACCGCTTTCTATTCTGCCGTAAACAGTGCAATGCAATAGCACCAGACCGTGAGCAGGAAAGATGCTTAGATACCATAATGATCATTAGGGTTTTTAAAAAAAAAAAAATATATATATATATATATTTTTTTTTATATGCTGGCAAAGTTAGGTTCTGAGAATAGATGGAAGGGAACAATTACATAATCAGTCCTAGCTTCCATTCCTGCCACAAGAAACTGCTGGAAACAGTTCTACATGATGCGCTTATGCAATCAAAATCCACTTTAAAAAAATACACACACACACACACACACACACACACACCCCCTCCAATGTACTTATCCTGGTTTCTGTGGGAAAAAAAATGGGTAAATGAGTGGAAGAGCTTTTTAAAACATTTTTTAAAGCACAAGATCAATATGTATGTATCATACTTGAAGTTTATTTACTTTTGTAGCAATTTCCTTCAATAATCATAATAACTCCGAGGGAAACACTACTACCAAATGCATCAGGATTTGGGGATTTTAACCTTGCTTTAAAACTGGTATGAAATTGCCTCCAATCCTGAGATAAAATCTAGCTCCCTGGCACGGCAGACAAAGTCTCTGCTCCTGGGGCTGCCTTTCCAGGGTCCACAGCACAGTGTCCCCCCAGGCCTTTTCAGTCACCCTGCTAAAGGTCTCCCACTTCCCCAACTTTTTAAAACCCTGCTGCTTTAGACCTGGGATGCCCTGCCTTAGAACACTTGGTAAACTCCTACCGCTGCTTCAAAACCTCATTCAGGAAGTCACCACTCCAGGAACCATTTCCTGCCCCCTGGCTGAGTTCCCTGCTCTCTTCAGTGCTGTGTAGCCCATTCCTTGTTCCAGGTGTGACCAGCGCTGCTAGTCGCGTGCCTGCCTCCTCTTCCAGATGTCAAGTCCAAGGGTCGGCACCCAACAGCTTCTCCATACCCGTCCATTAGATGCCACTGAAATGCAGCCAGGCAGCAGAGCAGCCCCTGAGGAGTCCCAGCTAACAGGCCAGAAGCAATGCTCCTGGAGCCTAATGCCAGCATTGGCACCTTTGTTTGAGCTCAGGGAGCTCAATGAAACTCATTCTGGGCCTCAGTGTCCTCATCAAAAGCATAGGATAAAATCAGTAGCCATCTTTTTGGAATGTTGGGGTCCACAATGTGAGAACCCTTGGAAGAGCGCCTGGCAAAGCGTGCCCACTCAGGAAGTAGGAACTGTCCTTCCTGTGGACCAGCTTCTTGGGCAAGTCCTTGGGTTCAGAACTTTCTGTGCTAAACACACAGCTGTGAAGTCACAAAAGTCTTCCCGGCAGCTGAAGGTCCATGTGCATGGCCCACGTGCAACAGCCGATTCACGCGCAGAGATGTGTCACTGAAGGCAGAGGTTTCTCATCAGGTACCACAGACCACACACCTGGTCACCATGGCAAGGACAGAGTACCATGTCCAAGTGGGCTGAGAAGGCCTGAAGGTCATTACTTCATGGTCAAGCCCGCCGCACCTCAGCCAAGTTCATCGGGCTCTCAGCATGGAGCCCGGTGACAGAGCTTGCAACACATTACAGTGTCCATGCAAATTTACAGAAGCAAGCATAGCAAGGACTGGTGCTCATATGCACTGATTATGCGCCAGCTTCTAGGCTTGTAAGGGACGCTCCAGCAGGTGTGGCACACCAGGGATGTCAACTTGGGCTCTGCACCACCGGGACTGATCTTCTTCAACCTGCTAGAAAGATCTGCTCCTGGGGGCCTAGCTGGACACCCACGGACTTCCTGGATACCAACGGCCTGCCTTCTCCAAGGTGTTCCAGGGTGGCTTTCCAGCCTGGCCAGAGAGAAGGGATCACAGCAGCATTGATGCTGAGCTGGTGGAACTATGGAGGCTCCGATTCGTCCCATCCTGCTCAGCCTGGGCCCCTTTCCAGATGAAGGACAGAGTTTCTCCACTCCTCCGTGCAGCCAGGAGCAAAGCCTGAAATCACTCAGTCCCCTGTCCCTCAGCGTCCATGTCCCCTGGCACACAGCCTACCATTACTGTATTCTTTGTTTCTTGGTGCTAATGTGCTCTTCCTTTCCCCGTGTCCATTTATTCTGATATTTTTCATAAAAGGAGAATATCAGTGCAAGTGCACCGAGTCTTCTCACCAGTGTTTTGACCACAAAGTGCTTGTTAGGAAAGGGGCTGTGCTGCTCTGTGCAATGTGTGCTCACTCCGGGGCTCCCCACCCTGAGGTGGAGGAGAGGCTGCCAACATGCAGCTTGTTCAGAAAAACATGCGACCTCACTGTACAGCAACTGTGAATGTGGGCAGTTGCCCAACCATTCCAGTAGGGCTGGTTCTTCTCTGCTTGGCCAGTCGTAAGCAACTAGAGAGTGGAGGAAGGAGAAAAAAATGTTCCCCTTCAATCCTTGGGTCCAGCCCTCTCAGGGACTCTCACTCCACAGGGGCTGGAGGAAGAATCCATATCAGGGACCTGCACAGCAAGCTCCTCTGCGACAGGATTGCCAAAGGAGAGCACATCTTCTGAATTTTCTGGAACACTTCTGCATCTAGGGGGATGGGGGACTGAAGGCCTCAGCCAGGGCAGGTAAAATGTCAACAGGTAGGGAACCTGGATTCCCTAGTTTCCTGCACTAGCAACTTGGCGCAGCATGACTGTGATTCTAACGACAGGTCTTGGGGACCCAAAGCTGTGTTTAAAACCTTTGCTTAGCACTGGGAGATGATCCTCAGGAAGAAACTCAGATTTGGTGACCTCCTGCCAGCATCTCTGCTACTGCGTTTCTGAAAGAATCAAATCTGATGCTGGTGGTCAAGAGAGAGATAAGATGGGCAAACTCCATTTCTGCTGAGCTTCACAAAGGGACCACTTCCCTGTCACAGGCTCCAGCCACCAGAGCTGCCTTCCCTTCTGTCCACATAACACAGAAAAAGTTCACATAATTCTACCCATCTGTGACACGTAACACTGCTTGGAGTCAAGGTCACCAGAAAACATTACATAAAAGACTTCAGAAGAGGAATTAACTCCAGGGAGATGGGTCTGTAAGGAAGGAAAGGTCAGATTTCCACACAGACATCTGCAAGAGTTGGAAAAACAACAGTACAGGGAAAAGTTCCACAGGGCTGCCGCCCACACGGGCCATGCCGCCTGCGGATACACAACGCTTTCCACTTCCAGGAAGCTCCAAGCGTGCCTGGCAGCTGGGATGCCATGAAATGTCCTCTCGGTGCGCCTCCTCGTTGTGTTCTTAGGAAAGAGGGGATGGGAGGTCATCTTGCGACCTCAGATGCCACAGCTCCCTCAGTTGCACTTTGCTCGGGGGCCCGAAGCGTCCGGAGCAGACATCCAAGAGACACACGAGGTCCCTCACAGCCCGTGGGTCACCACAGCCCACTGTCATCGAATCTACTTTCACCCCCCCACCCCGCACCTGTGGTGTTTAACCAGGGGACGTCTAGCACCACCCAGGATTCTCCAGTGCTCTGTATTCTGCCAAAAGCTGGCTTATTGTTCCGTTTCCAGAACCCTGGGGAGTCTGTTGGCTATGGGATTTGATCTCCTGCAGGTGGAATATTCCACGATAACAAAAACACTCTCTTAAGGACATTAAAAACAAGCAACCAGCTTTAAGAGACCTAGGAAAGAAAACCTCATTTGCAACAATGGGGGATGAATATGGTGCTACCAGAACACAGTCTGTTCATCCTCAGCGGGTACTGGAAACACACAGACACATTTCCCAAACTCACTCCCTATATGGCCAGGGAGCAAAGGAAAAATCATGCTTGAAAATGCTGGTGTTGTGGGTTAGACTGTGTTCCCCCGCAAAAGACATGTTGAGGCAGGAGCCCCCAGGACCTGTAAATGTGGCCTTATCTGCAAATAGAGTATCTCTGCAGATCCAAGAGCTAGGATGAGGTCAAATTACATCTGGAGACACCGGGACACACACAGAGGGAAGAAGGCTGTATGGTGACAGAAGCGGCACAAGCAAAGGACACTAAGGACTCTGGCACACACCAGAAGCCAGAGGAGGCTGGGGCTGGTTCTCCCTGAAAGCGTTTGCCCTGCATGTTTAGTCTCCAGGACCGAGACAGAAGCCCTCCTTGGTGCTTTAACCACTGGCATGCGGTACTTTGTAGGGCAGTCCTGGAACACACACACATTTGATTGCTTTTTGGCATGGTCGCTGTGCCCAGGGAAGGTAAAGTGAAGATGAACGGAGCCTCGACACAGTCAAACAGCATGAAATCTGGAAACCTGTTCTCTTCCCAGCTCTCCTTTGACCCCCTTCTCTATGCTGACCCCTCTGCCTCTCACAATGCTTTACTAAAATCTTCCAGAAGGGGGACTAGATCGCTTTCTCCCTCTTGTGAAGGGCTGGCGGTTGCATGATGACAGCTGAATGAAGAAAACACCACGAAGTGTTCCTGTGCACCCCACTGACACCCTCCTTAGCCACTGCGGGATGCGTTTCCTCCTCAGGAAGTCCTCCTCCTGCGGCCGGAGGTTCCCTGTCTGTGCACAAGGACAAAGCAGAGATCTGGGGGCTTCCAAGAATATTCTGTTCCCTTCCATCCTGGAGGAGACGGAGACTGTTCAGGGCAGGTGTGTGCTGGGCAGCGGGCCCTGTGGAGAAGGTGGCACTGCGGGGGATGGCCTGGGACAGGGCTTGGTACTGGGTCGGGTCCTGGAGGCGAAAGGTGGAGGAGGAGGCAGAGGAATCCAGCAGGTGAGAACAGGGGACACAGAGCACAGGATGAAGGGTGACATGGGCCAACAGAGACGGTGATGCTGCAGGGACAGCAGGAGCAAGGGCACCTGGGAGCACAGGGCTGGCATGCAGTAAATGGGACATCTGAAGATCTATGCCCAACAGCCCACTGAGTCCAGGCGGGGGCATCACTACCATGACTACTACTGCTACCACCATCTTCTTCACTGCCACCTCCATTATCATGACGTCTGCTGAGGGCGCTGCCCGCTGAGGAGGGGCGACAAGTTGCACGAGTGTCTGCTCCCCTGCTCCATTCCCTGGCTATGTCTTGAGCACTCCCTCCCCGGCCGGGCTCTCTGTGGGCGCTGGGGGAGAGGAAGAGGAGGATGCAGACGAGCGCTCCTCCCCCAGAAAGCTCGGTGCTGGGTGGGGACAGCTTCACTCAGGGGTGAGCTTCTCTGATGGGGATGCAGAGGGCGCCACTGAGCAGAGTGGGGAAGGCATGCAGGGCCCACTGAGGACCTGAGGGACAGCACAACTCTCTTCACTGAGCGTCCAGACTCACGGGGGCCCCGCGCCCCCACACAGCACGGCCCGCTGCCTGGCACGCGTGCGTCCACCACCTCCGAACTGAGCTGCACATTTACCAGGTTGGCACCGTGCACCCCAAACCTGGTTATGCCAGTTAACGTCTCCTTACGATTGCTCATTAAAGACTGCACAAACTAATGAAATGTGAAAGGAAACGCTATTTCTGTGAAAAATCACTGAATGCTTTGAAAAATATTTTAGCAAGGCAAGCTGCTGGGAAAAAAACAAAAAAGACTGCAGTAAAAACTAAGATAGGAGAGACAATTCTATAAGATTAAGGGGGGAAAACGGTAAAACTCCAAAAGAATTGTGCTTCTAGATCTTTGGTCCCCTGGCAGAAGCCCAGGTGGGAATGATGGCCGGGCGACCAAGCCTCGGACTCTCCCCGGACAGCGACAGGAGGAGGACAGAGGAAGGGCTGCGAGGAGCAGGAGCCAGAGCGTGCGGTCACAGGACTGCCTGACGAGCGGCCCGCGAGCGGCCTAACCCACTCACGCCAGGCCGGGCCGTGATTCCCGTCTCGTGGCTGGGCGGCTCTGAACCATCGGCGGGACCTGCAGGACTGCCCCACGGTGCTGTGCAGGGCAGTCCTGTTCAAGCCAGCAGGAACGGGTTAAAGAACAGAAAGGTATTGTCTCCCCTTTCTGTGGCTCGGAAATCCAAGGAGAAGGTGCCGGCAGGCTGTGTTCCCTCCAAATGCACAATGCATGGGTGTTTCCAGGGCTCCCTCCCTCCCTGTTTCCTTGGCTTTCGGCAACATCAATCCAAACTTCATAAGGCAGAATGACAGCCCTGAGTGGTGCCCTTTTATAAAATTAGGGTGCCAGCCATACTGGATTAGGCAGCTACCCTACTCCAGTGTGACCTCAACTTAGCCAATTATACCTACAATGGCTCCGTTCCAAATAAGGTCCTATTCTGAAGTACTGGGGATGAGGACTTCAATATATGGATTTAGAGGGGACACAATTCGGCCCATAGCATGGAGAAGGAGGAAAAAGAGGTTGAGTATGGTATCACAGGGCCACCTCCTCCCTGTCCTTCGAGGACAGCACTGGTGGCGTGTCCTTGGGTGAGGCCCTGACTTTGGGCCATCCACTTGAAGGAACGTCTAGAAGCATGCTGTCTTCTCCAGGCATGGTTTGGGACAAAGATTGTCTCCTGGTCCTCTCCCCAAAGGGAAGAGTAAAACAGGTCTCCCAAGGGAAGGCCCTGTTTAACCCCTAAATCTCTCCTCTGTGACTCGTCTTACTTCCTGTGAGTCATACCAGCTGAAGAGAGCAACAAGGACTTGTGGGTGATATGCTCTGCTGTGGCAAAGACCCACATACGAGGCTCTGAGCCCAGTGGGTTAGTATCACAGATGACTTCTCCCAGCCACCACATAAAAGGCCAGCCACATGTCCACGCTTGCTAAAGAGGTATGCAACTGGTGCAGGGGGTGCCACCCAGCGCCCAGGCACACTGGGACTCCGAGGATACCTGCAAACTCAGTGCTGAGCGACCACAATAACTCTGCTGCCCCTCCCCCTGCCTCCCACCAGTCACCAGCACATGGGGGTGAAGCAAAGAAAAATGCAGCAGAGAGGCTGGTGATGCTTTGGGGCCCCCTGGCCCGCTGTCTACTTGCTGGCCCCCAGAACCGAGGTCTTGTTGAAAACTGATGATAAACACTGATGCTAGCAGGGCTGAGGTCTCCTGCTGGCTTCCACCTGCTGGGGACGGTGGGATCTGGTGTCAGCAAAGAAAATAAAAGGACTAAGAAGGGAGGCGAGAGCCCTGCCAGGGCCAGTGCTACACCACACCTCCAGCAGGACATGCACCAGCTGATCACGCTGGATGGATTCGTTTTGGGGAGAAAACGCAATGATGCCATTCTTCTTTTAAGGTCACCTGTCTTTGTTTGTTTTTTGAAACGTGCCATTTCCTCCAACTCATTTTTCAAACTAAATTGGGCTGACGAGCTGGAATGATGAGACTAAAAAACAAGGTCTTCGTTTACTTAGGAACCAGCTCCCTTTTCCCACCATGGACTTCTGATACAGGAAAGGATGGCCACAATGTCATTTCAGTTCCTGCTCTTTTATCATCTTCCTTTACAAAGACAAAAAGCGCTAAAATCTCTTCTTCATATATATATTTGTTTTAAATTTTCCTACCAAGTTCAGAGTTTACAGAGAAAACATGTTGGGCTCAGTTCTTTATCCATTCCCAAATCCAATCCTGTTAAATTAGTGTGACTTCCTCCCCAGGGACAAGTAGCTTAGTCCGATTATGGCCGAGAGCGGCTCCTGACCTGTTCACCATGAGATGACTCTTGGCGCAGCCACAGGAGGTGGCCCTGGCAGGGCATGCGGCAGCTGTCACCGTAGGCAGTGCAGACACCCAGAGCCTGGTGGCTGAACTCTTGTCCCCCGGCCACTCTTTCTCAAAGACAGACGTTTATGAGCCTTGAGAACTGCAAGCACCAAGAATAAAAGCCCTTCCTTTCCTAACAGCACCGTGAGAGTCACACGCACAAATGTCCCCAAAGCCACTGACTGTCCCAGTCTTCACGCTCAGGACCTCCAGCTGCCACTCGGACGCCCCCAGATGTGCCTGCCCAGCAAGGATCTCAGTGGCACCAGCTGGCTTTGCTCAGGGGAGGCTCTGTACATGGTCATCTTCTGTGTCTCTTGTGCCCCGGACCTGGGACTCATCTTCCATTTCCTGTTCCTCCTCCCCCGTACTCAGTAGGACTTGAGAAGATG
This sequence comes from Dasyprocta punctata, assembly GCA_004363535.1. NCBI lineage: Eukaryota > Metazoa > Chordata > Mammalia > Rodentia > Dasyproctidae > Dasyprocta > Dasyprocta punctata. Next base: position 101,006 of record RJWM01001906.1, on the reverse strand, counting down.
TAGGCTGGAGTGAAGGGGGACTGGCGGCTCCACTGGATGAGCACCCCATGCCGGGACAGTAAGGCCCCTCCCGGAAGCTGTGGTGTAGGACCGCTGGCTGGCCCTCTGCTTCTGCAAAGGGCTTGCAGATGCACTGGTGAACAGTTTTCTGAAGACCTTGAGCTGTTCTTGAACTTCATATTAAAATGAATTCACTTTAAGAAAATAATACACACCTGGCTTTACTTTTATATAACAAAGATGAGATTACCCAAGACAACCTGCAATGTGACTTTTGGTTGGCTGGAGTGACTGCGGTTGTCCACAGCAACCCGGATCATGCCACTCCTTGGCTCAGCGCCCCTGCTGGTGCCTGCCTTCTCGGGGTTCCTCTCTTCCTCTCAACACACCAGCTTCCTTATGACCCCTCAAACACCTCCATGCTCTGGCCTCGGGGTCTCTACTCCTGCTGGTCCATGCACCCTGCGTGCTCCTCCCAGTGGGTGGCTGGCTACCTTGCCCCCCACCCCAAGTTCTCCCTTGGAAGCCCCCTTACATGCCTGCCATGTCTCCCGACCCCCAGCTGCTTCCGTCTTTCTCCATAGCACCTGGATCCCACCGCTCCTGTTGTGTTTAACTGCTTATCATCTGTCTCCACTCCTTGAAGCAGAACTTCCGATTCATTTATTGGTGCAGCCAACAGACCCATCGTGGGCGGGTGGCGGGGGCACTACTGAACAGCCTGCATGTGTGTCCAGCACAGGCCCTGGAGTTTCCCAAAAGCTCACTAGGAAGGAACAGGCGGCATTCCAGCCCAGGGACCCCAGTACCAAGTGTCCTCCCTAAACTGAAAGGCATCGTGGGAGGTGAAAATCCCAATACTACAAAAGTCAGGATGGTGCAGTGAATTCCTGTTCAATTCTGATTTTTAAAAATCATTAGCTAAAGTCCAAGGACTACGAATGGCTTAAGCAAACCTGAGAACGGTATGACACAAACACCAGAAGCCCAGAAAGAACTAGATTACTACAAAGAAAAGAAAATCAGAATCCTACAACAGCACCTTCTGTTGGGATGTCCAAGGTTCCTTCCAGGAATCCAAGGCATGGAGCCGTCCTACTATAGATCCGAGGACCCAAGACACGACACTCACACTGATCACAACGCAACAGATGGGGCCGATCCTGGTTGGGTGCAAAAGACGCACATTTCTTTAATTAGGACGAGCTGCACTGGCCTGCACTGATCTCGCACCAAACTCTTAGCCCAGGTGGACTCACTGTCCTGTCTACATGCTGAGATATTTTCCCCGTGAACTTCTTCTGCAGTAACTCACAGTCTGACTATGTTACTCGATTCCTGCTAAGTTTAATCTCTGTAAAGTGGGTCCAGCACTCCTGGTCTCGGTTCCCATCTGTCACACATGTTCTCTCCTCTTCTCCCCTTTGGGGTTGTCCAGGTGCTCACGAAGAGGCTCATGGGCTTGCTCGCAAATCCCTGGTCTAGAAGGCAGAGGACATAACACTGACCTTCGGGATACTGCCCTAGCCCTGTCTCCCGTGGGCTGACACAGTGAAAGTCCAGCTACCAAACTTCAGCTGCCTTAGCTTCTTCCGCTTTATGATTCCCACAGCCCTCTCTGCTGCTCTACACACTGGGACATAGGCAGGAATGAGAACAGCCTCGCCGTCTGCTGAAACTAAGGCGCAGAACGTTTCCAGCAGCCTGCTAATCTACTAACCTAGTTATTCCATCAATATGGAAATGAAGTTAATTTAACATGACTTTTCCTTAGTGAACTCCTGGTGACTTCTAGCAACCTCCACACTGGTTTCTAAAAAGCACACAAACCATCTGTTCCCAATCTCTGCCAGCAATCAGCCTGCAGCTTGCTGGCCGGGGTGATTATTACAATTTACCCTCTGCTACCATCACAGATGCATTTTACTTTCTTAAGTCAATGGTGGTCTGACATTAGACTGAGAACTTCTTTTGTTCCCCATGGCGTTTGAAAGATCATTTGTATTTCCAATTTCTTTCCATGGCCCAGATCTAGCCCTAAAGACGGAAGCTGTGGAGAAGGCCCCTCCGTCCATTTACTCGACGTTATGGAGCATCTGCTGGGTGCCAGGTGCCGTGCTGTTCAGGGCCTGCACGTCACAGCTCTGCTGGGAGAGACTTAACATGGCCAGCGGCTAACATCTGCTGACCATCCACCCCCAGAAATTCAACACCGTTTCTCTTCCTCTTCCGAATATGGTTATAAAAGCCCCACTGGTATCACAGGTATGTTATTATTTCATTTTAGAAAAATAAACATAACATACTTAGACAGGTTAAGTGTACAATTCAGTGTCACTGAAGCACATGTACAATGTATATGAATATCCTTACTCATTTCTAAAACCTTTCCAACATCCCAGACAGAAATTCGCTGAGCCAATAACTCCCCCTCCTCTTGGCCCCTACTAACCTCTAATCCATGTTTCCCATCTCCATGGGCTCACCTATGCTGGATATAGTTCATGTACATGGAACTGCACAACACCTGATCTTTCGTGCCTGGCTTAGTTCAGCCCCTCAGCATAGTGTCTTCAAGGTCCACACACACTGTGTCACACATCAGCACTTCACTGCTTCTCACGGCTCAGTAATACTTCCTCACATGGACACACCATGCTTTGCTTATCCATTCACCCTTCAGTGGACACAGATTGTTTCTGCCTCTCGGTTATCATGAATAATGCTGCACTAGCATGCAAGTGTCTGTCTGATTACCTCTCTCGTCTTTGGGGGAATGTACCCAGCAATGAACTTGCTGGTCGCTGGGTCATTTTATGCTTAGCTGCTTTCTGTGGCCACTGAACCACATTACATTTCCATCAGCAATGTGCGAGGGCTTCAGTTTTCTTCTTTTTCTAACAGTATTTACTTCATTCTGGACTGCAGTCTCCCTCACACCATTCTTGCAAGTTTGCCGAAGCTATTCTTCTCTTAGTCCTAATGGTCTCCAAAACTCAGAATTCAGCCCCCATTCCACCATGACACGTTGTGTTAGAGAGAATGGATTTTTGCTTCCTACTGGTCTCTAAGAGAATAAACTTTAAGTCAGGCATAAAGATGTGCACCTGTAACGCCACAGTCTGGGAGGCTAAAAGTTTGAGCCCAGCCTGGGTAACTTAGTTAGAATCTATCAAAAAAAAAAAATGCTGGCTGTAGCTCAGGACAGAGGCCCTGTGTTCAGTCCCCAGTATAATGAGGGGGAAGAGGAGGGGAGGGCGAGGTACTACACTGGATCCACTACCTTCTTTCCCACTATGTGCCCTGTAAACTGGGATAATGAGTGCTTATTAACTGGGATAATTAGTACCCAGTGGTTATGATAAAAAAAATTACCACACAGAGGCTTAAAACAACACAGAACTTTTAACTTCTCGTTCTGGAGGTCAGAGCAGAGCTGGTTTCTGTCGGAGGCTCTGGGAGCATCAGTTCCCTGGCATTTCCAACTAGCAGAGGCTGCCTGCATGCCCTGCCTTGTGGCCCCATCTCCATTTTCAGAACCAGGCAAGGCTGGAGGAGTCTCACTCTACTGCACCCGACACCAGTAAGCCACTTTCAAGTACTTTGGTCACCATGGGGCTCGTAATCTCCCATTTAAAGCCTTCTAGAAACGTGGTCATAACACCTTCCTCCTAAGGTTATTCCAAAGATTATCTTGGTTTTAAGTTCTTTCCATTCCTTGAGATCTAGGCTTGAAGAGAGAAGCTTGTGTATAAGGCGCCTCCACTCATGTATTCAACAACCACCCACTCAGTTTCCAGTTAGTGAAACGAAGCCAATGAAGTACTTCAGGCCTGGCACGCGGTGAGCCAATGGGACTCGTCATTACCTGGCCAACTTCACAATCTCTTTGGGCAATGAGGTCCTAGCCAGAACTTGCTGAGGTCCCGTGTCCTTAGAACCCAACAATGCGCTGCTTCTGTTTCCAACCATTAGTCCATTGTGACTCCCCCAGGCTCCGGAGTGCCATCTCCACGTCGACGCAGAATTGGACCTCCCGCGCAGCAGCTCCCTCGGTTTCCCGTGGCAGGGCCAGCTGAGAGCTCACAGCAAGCCAGGGCCCATCAAGACCCAGCCCGTGACCTGCGTTGGGAACCATCCTCCTTGGTCTCCACCTGACCCACTGCCTGTAGTGGACTCCCACACGCCCTCAGCTTAGCCCCTCTGTGCTGGATCCACACACAGCTCTCTGAGGTCCATGGCAGCCTCTCCATCTGCTCACACAGACAGGTAAATGTGCTTTTCACTGACAGCCACCACATGCTTCCACCCCAGGGGGCCACACCCACCTCGCAGGCCAGAGCGTGTCCTCTAAGGTCACCAGAAAAGCGGTTCTTTAGGGTGGACACGGAGCCGCCTAGGGCCGAAGGTCTCTGCCTCAGCAGATAGTTTGATATTACTGATCATGAGGTCAGCTTAGGAGTTTTTATTTTGCTTTTAAAATGCTACAACTACTGCCTCTTATTATACGAGGTTTTCAATTTTAGGCGATTCCTTCCTCATCTATCTCAAAATCGCACTTGGCACCCTGGGCTGGGTCAGACAGTCGCGCGGTGCTCGCCGCTCCTCTAGTGAGCTGCTCTCTGTCCCCCGCAGATCCTCCTCAGTGCGGTGCTCCCTTTCCCACGGGCAGTCGATCTGGGGATGAGGGAGCCTCAGCCGCGGTCTGCCCTGCAGACTGGGAGGCTGGGCTGCGTTCGCTGGAGGTCCTAGGTGAGGTGGGGACCCCGGAGACCCCAACTGTCACTCAGGTCCCTCCTTCCCCCACGCTGAGACTGGAGCTCACCGAGACGGCCCGGTCACCCTGGCCAGGAGCTTCCACAGTGCGCCCGCGGAGCAAACCTTCTGCTTTCCTTTCCGAAAGGCTGGGTCACATCCTCCCATTCATCAACCGACGGCCACAATTTCCTCCTGTCGCCTCTGAAACTCTATTTTCTTCCTGGCTTCCTCCGAGGCCCTCTTTCATGTGAGGACAATCCGGCCTCGCTAGTGAGCCCGAGGAAGGTAAGCCCCTTCTTCATGTTCCATTTGGAAACTGGCTGTCCCCTGGGCGGGGCGGCTGCCAGCAGCCTGTGCTCCTCCCATCGCTCCTCCCTGCCCACAGCTGTGCACAACGGCAGAGTCCCCGACTCCCCTCCAGATTCCCAACAAAACTGCTGGCCACTGCACTCTCTCCCGAGTGTCCACGCTGTCCCTGGGCCTAGGGCGTGCAGGGAGGCAGCTCTGGAAACTCCGTTAGTCCAGAGCTTTCATGAACTACATCCTGCCCTTCCCTGACGGTGCCAGGGAATGAACTGACTCTGGACCCTGGGAGGCCAGCAGCGAGAGGCAGCAATACCAGATTTGGTGCATTTCTGTGGCTTTGTCATGGTATTTACGAATCCAAGCCTTTTGAAATTTATGTGATGGTTAACAAGATTATAAAGAAAAAAACACAAATGTAAATAAATGATAATTATACTAAAAATGGCATAAAAGCCCTAAAAGGTGGGGGGGGGGCCTAAATGAACAAAGCACAATAATTCTAAGTGACAACATAAGAAAGAGATTTAGAGTATTCCAATTAATAAGAAACAGCTGGGTGAATTTTAACTAACTGCTCTATATTAAAATATGAGCATATACTATGTAAAAATTATTTGAAGATCTCAATTTTGCTATTCTACAACCTCTGCAATTGTTATAAAAGTACATTTACTATTCCTATTTTAAAAAAGGGATACACTTTAAAGAATATGAACCTTTAAAAAACCATAAACACTAGTGTCATTACACAGGCTGTAAAGTGTGTTTTCTGCCACCAAATGTTAGGGGAATTCTGGGCCTTAATGAGCCTAAATGCTTTAGTGATTTTCATTTGGTAAAGAGTAGCCAGTGTTTGGAGCCCCACACGCTCCACTGGAAACCAGGAGATCTAACCAGCAGGTCTTGGAGTCACTCACTGCCCACCCGGGCTCCCAGAGTGTCCAGGGCCCAGACCTGCAGGAGACGGGTCCCGCCCACCACCACAGGGCTCGGCAGTCCTCACAGCGCGCTGCCAAGGGCGATTCTGGGCCATCTGTGCTCCAGCATTTTAGTATCAAGGCTTTACAAATTTTAACTGCGATCACTCTTATTTACTAGCACGTCTCAAAAGAACACACCTCCACCCAATGCCAGCAAGCCCAGGAATCTGAACCAGTGATGAGGAGGAATCTGCTGGCAAAGTCCCGCTTCTATTCCCCTGAAGAGAGGCATCAAAACCAGAGCCGAATCCGCGCTCCGGCACAGCTCCACAGGGTGTTTATTAACTGGGGCCTGTCGTGGTGGCAAGGAATGAAAGCAAACCCAATAAAGCAGAAAAACAACTATGTTTTGGTTCAACGTTTTCTGTAAAGATACTATTTGTCTGCTATCCAAAATTCAGTTCTTTGCTGGCCTCGGTCTCTCACTTAACACTGTTCTCTAGACTCCTCTAGGGGGATTCTGAAGGAAACGGGAGGTGCTGCACAAGGTCCTCGAGGTCAGGGATGGCCAACCTTTTAGAGCTTTCGATGACACAAAGAGCCCGCTGCGGCACACGTGCCATAGGTTCGCCACCGCTGCTCTAGGTCATGAAGTGTGAGCTTTCACCCTTGCTCAGCTCGGGCTGTGAAATGTCCCCTCGGCCCTGCCCTGTCCCCTCGGCCCCACCCGCCTGCCCTGGGCAGGCAGCCGCGCAGCTGCTCACGCAGTACCTGCCGTTCCTGGTGTCGTGCTGCCGCATGTTCTTGATAAAATGAATCTTCTTAAAGTTCTTTGGTCTGGGCGAACCTGAGAGAGTTCGACATCTGAAAAAGAAAGTCATTTGGAAAGGCAGTCAGTTGCCTGTTGGACAGCTGAGCCATCTCTGCACAAAGACAGGAAGCAAGGACTAGACAAACGCTTCGAGTTGACCCGCAGCAGGCAGGAGTTGCAGGGATAATAAAGACAATGCTGTTGGAAGCAAGGAAGCTTTAAAAAAAAAACCCAGTGACAGACAACTTCCTCGATAACACCAATAATAATTTATACAGCGCTCTGGAAAGCCACCTAATGAAAACGATTGTCCAAGATACAATAACTTAACCTATCTAGGTTCCAAAGACATTGTTCTTTGTTGTCATAGTCAAAAGAATCCTCTTGAATCAACATAGGCAAAGGGCTGTAAATTCAAAGGACCTGGTGCTGGGGAGATAACATGGAAAATTCAGTTTAAAAACAACCTCGAATCATTTTTCTTCCAGAGCAGGATTTTGGCCTGAATTAGCTGGCCAGCTGCCTCAACTTCCCATACGACTACACCTGGGAAGTCGCTGCTTAGATTTAAATGAGAATGGGAGATTCAGTTAGTTGTTATTTTTTATTTGTATGTCTGTATTTTTTTGAGACAGGATCTTGCTATATAGTCCAGGCTGGCCTTGAATTCACTACATAGTTCAGCCTAGACTTGAACTCATGGTGACCCTCCTGTCTCAGCCTCCCAAGTACTGGGATTACAGAAGTGTGCCACCACACCTAGCTGTTTAAAGATAAATTTTAAATAACTGTGTACCATACCCAACTGCCTTGAATTCAAAACACTTTTTTTTTTCTTGGAATATATAACACTTGTGTGCACTAAAAAGTCTGAAAAGGTCACAGGCCATATAGATCTAAATTAAAACAAAATCTTTTTTTTTTTTTTTTTTTTTTTTTTTTTTTTTTTTTTGTCTTTTTGAGACAGGGTCTCGCTATGCAGTTCAGGCTGGACTTGAGATTGCTTTGTAGCTCATGCTGGTCTTGAACTCACAACGATCCTCCTGCCTCAGCCTCCCAAGTGCTGGGATTACAGGTGTGTACCATCACTCCCAGCTCACTAAATTTTTTTAAAATTTTGAGACAGAGCCTTGCTAATTCACTAAATTGCCCTGGCTGGACTCGAATTTGCAAGCTTCCTGCCTCAGCCTCCTGGAGTGTTGGGATTAAGTTACCTGGCAAATTTTAAGTCACAAAACTACAACAGCATCACCACTATCAAAACAAAAACCCAATAAACGAGAGTCTGGAGTCTGGTCCTTTCTTATCAAATGGAGCTGTGACTTCATATTTTTGGTTTCTGCTGAAAAAAAGCAAAACAAAACAAAAAGAAAAAAAAACAGTTCTAACTATGGGGCCCAAGAGCAGATTCCTCCTGCTTCAGTAAGTGCCCAGCTTCCCAAAGCCTACACTTGGGTCTGGGCTGGGACATTAGTGAAACTCAGCCAGCTCGAATGCAGGGACTTCAGGCGAAGGGGCGACAACATGACCCAGGAGGCAAAGTCGTGGGAAGGCCCCGTACGGAGTGGACAGGAAAGGGACAGGGTTCAGGCCACATGGCAGCCCCAATCTTGCTCTTGTGGCCGAGGCAGTGGGTATCCAGTGTGGTGCACCCCAGCCCACCCTCCTAGCAGGAACCCTTTCCCAGTGCACATCTAACACTCTATTCCTTAAGAAACCGCATCTTAGACTGTGAACTATTGGGATAAATGCCGCTGAGCTGAACACATGTAGCCCCAAGCTAGCAGACACTCCTCAGCTTTCACTGGGAAAAGGGCTTTCATTGGCCGTGGGTCCAGAGCAGGAAAACCACAACCGAGACTGTGTCAGCCTGGCCTCTCCAGTGAGCTCCCTAGGGCCCTGGCCAAGACCACTCTAGGGTCCCAACTGTGACAGTTATTAGTATTTCTGCCCCTCTCTGCTGCTGAGATGGTTAAATGGCCACATACAAGCTTCACAAACTATCAAGTGACACATTCAAACACATGTACTTGTACCCACGCATGCACACATAAACACGCAAACACAAATTGCCAGCCCTGTTACTATTAACCAACTATTAGCTACAAAGGATGCCTGTTTGGCTTCTATTTCCCTTCATGTTCTCAAAGCCCAGCCCTCCCTACAGGTGCTGTATTCTTGGCTTCAAACAAAGATCCTTTTCAAGACCTGCAGAACGCAGCCTGAAAGCCCCCAGCAGACGCTTCCTGTGGGCTCCGGGCAGGATGGGTGCAGGGGACAGGTGCCCTGTAACCCCTGCCCCACTCTAGGCTTCTAAACCCAGATTTGACCATGCTGGGGCTCCAGGGGGATACAGCCTCACTTTCTTCTTGGGGGCACTCCCTGGAAGCAGCCCCAGAATCCCAGACTGTAGGCCACGTAGGGCTCCATCTTGTTCATACGCAGCAAGTCCTGAAAACATGGGCCACTGTGAAAAGAGGACCTGGGAAAGCATAAGGAAAGATGGCTTCTGGATAGGGCCGAGGGCCGTCCTCACACCCCGACCTCAGTCCCCCGGACACCACAGCTTCCTGCACCAGCCGGACTCAGGGCAGCAGGCCAAGGGCTTGCCAGTGAGCCGCGCCATCAGCCACCTGCCACCTCCGCAAACCCTGCTGCTTCCTCCCGCCACCTCTGCCAAGTGGCTGCCCCACACCAGCCTGGAAGAGAAACAACTGCTGGCTGCTCCCTGCCTCCTGTGCCTGCAGAAAGCTGGGCCCCCAATTCCTTGGCCCTCCACGGGAACAGGATTCAGCACAAGGGCCACAGGTGCTTTCTGTGCCAGCTGGGGCAGGTGATGACATCAGCAATAACTTGAACAGCTGCAGCTACCTATGCCCACAGCCCCCGCCAGCCTGGGAAACCAGGACCGGTGCTAACGGGGGCTGTATTTGCTGCAAACACCTAGTAAAGTTGTGCGAACCCCTTATTTCAGATACCAGGTAACTACCAGGCAGGTAGAAAACTCCTCAAAGCCCTCTCCTTATTCAGTGCTCAATCCCTGGAGTTCCAGGTGGTTCCAGGAAACGCTAATGGTGCTGTGGAAGAGAAAAGGAAGACTTCCAACAGGATAACTTCATAAAAGCCCTGTATTTCACTATTAGCTCCCAGCTCTAACTATATACCCTACTGATCTAGCCATTCAATCAGCAAGCTGTTTGTTGTCTTGCTTTTTTAAAGCATTCAACTCAGCCACCAGGGAGCCTAAGAAATGCTTGAAGAGAACTGTGGCGTTAGCAACAATTGCCAAGGAAACTAGAATACTGAGTGCTCAGGTTGCAGCAGGTTAGGCAAAGAACAAACAAATTTCAAAGCCGCCTTCATTAATGGGGAAGTGTCTTTTTTTTAAAAAACAACACGTCTTAAGTGATGCAAAAATTAAATTAGGGTACAATTAAATTAAAAACTAATTTAATGAAAGATTAGTTCTTTCTTGTTAGCACTGATTACAGGATGCTCTTAATTATGCAAAAGTTTTAATAGACGCCCTGGAGCCACTTGCTCTAAACGCTAAGCTTAAAAGCCAGTGGGGCTAATAACCCTCCGCCCCCACAGTTCCCAAACTGAGGCAGCGTCAGTTTGGGTCCCTTCCACGCAGACCCCAAAGACCCTCAGCCTGCACAGCCCTCTCATTTTACAGATGGGATCCCTGGGGTCCTAGAGACCCTGAGTGAGATGCTGAGGCCACACAGCCAGGCAGAAGAGCCAGGGCAAGCACTCAGGTCCCCCAATTCCCAAGCCACGATCCCTTCTTCTATTTCCCATGCATTTTGTTTCCTAGGAACAAGTAAATGTCTAAATAAATAGGAAAACTTTTTTTTAATTAAAAAAAATCCTTTGGGGGTGGGGAGAAGACTTCTAAAACTGCTTTGGTTTCTGGTTATTTAAAAAACGTTATATTCGCACAAAAGTCATTTGAAATTCAGTGCAATGTTATTCTGTAAGGGAGAGTTGGATGAAGTGGTGGGGAGGTGTACTGGCCATTTTAACTCAGTTTGTTCATCTGGGTGGGTTTAGACAGGAAGCTGTGGGTGACAGGGACACCACCAGGAACACGGCACCCAGATCGTCCCCGGCCTGCTCTAAACCTCCTGGAGACACCCTGAGTCTTGGATCCCTGGGTGCAATGCCCTCGCCCTGTACCTGAGGTGGTAGGAACACGTTTACCTGTGCCTCACTGCCGAGTGTCCTGCTGCTCATACAGCCACGCATGAAAGACTGCAGCTTCTAGCAGCGTCTCGAAGCACCTGGGGCTTTTCCCTTCTATTCACTGACTTTCCTGTCCACAGCCTCAGTCAGAACAACCTCACCCCAAGCCACTCACTGCCACCCAAGAGCACCGCTCCCCCACGCTCACCATCTGAACCAAAGCTGGCGCCCAACCGCGACTCTTACCACAGCCGGCCATGCGGCTCCATGTCCCACTGGGTCCCACAGGACACTCATGCCCAGGTTGAGCACTGGTCCCGAACATCTGCACCCCTGTTCTGCCCACGGCGCTCTCGGAGGCTGCACCCCAGTCCCAAGACCTCAAAAGTGGAGAGCACACTGTGGTCCTGCTGTCTCTTGTGGATGACACGGTGATCAGATTCATGGTCACGTGACCCTTTCTGCCCTGTCTGGGCTCACTCTGCCCTCCACTTCTGGCACAAGGAGCCCTGTCCTGGGTGGCACCTCCCGGGCTGTAGCGGGAGGCCAGCGACCTGCGAGTCCTGACCAGCAAGCGCCCAAAGCTCAGGGAGCTCGAACACAGGTTCAAGGCAGAGCTGGGGCAAGTCCTGGGTGCTGCGCCTCCTGCAGCTGGCCCCTGCTGCCTGCCTCTCACTGCCTTCCCTGCGAGGCTCTGGTGACCCTGCCTTCCCCTCCCTGGGCACCTTGTGTAGGGCTGAGTCCCGCACGCTGCCCGCCCACCTCAGGGCTGCAGGTGCGTGCGCACCCTGGCTGGGACGCTACAGACGCATGCGGACCAAAGAGGAGGGCAGCACTCGAGAAGGGGGCACTGCCAGTTTGGAGACGCACAGCTCGGCAGCTGTTGTCACCCCAAAAATTGCCTCACCTGTGCTTTTCTTATCCCAAGGTGAAAACAGACCACTCCCAGGCCCTGGAAGCCCTGACAACCACATTCAGGCTTCCCCAGCATGCAGCCGGGAGTGACGTGACAGGCAACTCCCAAGGGGTTCCAGTGCTCCTCTTGCTAAAATAAAGCCCAAGACCATAACTACTATGTGACCACATCCATGACAGCCCTGGGCTCTTCTTCCAATAAACAACAGCTTTCAGAGTGAGAAGGAAGACTGGGTTTTAGCTCAGCGGTGGAGTGCTTGCCTAGCACACAGAGACAGTTGGATTCCTAGCACTGCAAAAAACAAAAACAAAACAAAACAACAACAAAACCAAACAACAATAAAAATGGGGGTTCCACATTAAGAGTAGGTTCATAGTTCCTAGGAGTCAGACAGGCATTTTAAAAATTTAATTCTGTAGAACAAGACTTAAAAAACAAAAATTGGTCTTGTACTACCAGCTGTTTACACACAACACACGAAACATCAAAAGCTCACCTTCGGAGTGGGGCGTTCTCCTCAATATCTTCTAGGGTCTCCAAGGATGATCTCTGGGAGATGAGGCGACGGCTGCAGAGAGAGGGAAAACCTGAGTTAAAACGAATCAGACATTTCTGTAAATCTGAAAGGGTTCTCAAAATTAAAGCCCACTAAAGTTGAAAAAAAAAAGGGATCAGACGCCAGCAGTCGCTAAGGGGACGCCCGCTTGTTCCCACCTGCACGCAGACTCCAGGTCCCCACCCTGGGGACAGCACCCTTCAAAGGCTGCACCTCACCCCACCCCCAAGACAGAACAAGCCAAGGCGCCTCTTCTGATACACATTGCAGAGTAACTTGGGTGGTATGTGAAGGTTTTCCAGACCATTAGATAAAACCTAAGTATTTAAATCTCAGGGACTGGAACCGGGTAACTGATACATTTTTAAACTGTATTAAGCAAAACCTCAAAATCAAAAGAATGCAATTAAGTAACGGTCTTTGGAAGGCCATTATTTCAAAAGCAACCAAGAAGAAATCATTCTTTTAGGAGAACTTCTCAGACTAGCATTATAATGCAAAACAATAACTTTTCTGGCTGCTAAAGAATTGCATACCACCTGCTAACACCCCTCTATCTGCCAGGCTGAAATAAGAACAGGTCACAGTTAACTAAGAATATCTGGAACAGGAGCGGGCCTGGGTGGTGGTAACTTTAGATAAATCCACTTGAATAAGGGCCATCCATTTCATAGCAAATGATTTGGCAGAGGGTGGAGGATGGAAAGTTTGAGCAGGTCTTTACCTTAACAAAAAAAAAAAAAAAAAAAAAGGAAATGTTTGAAAATACAATAAAAGTCAATTTTCTAAATGTTTAAAAAAATGTAGGTTAAAAGCAGACAACTCTTAACTATGTACTAGATTGTTCTACAGAACAAAGAACAGAACAACTTTTTTCGGGGGGAGACGGCTTTTTAAAACCAATTATCCTGAAACTTTTCGTTTCATATTTTACTTCTTATATGACAATCAGAAAGATCATTTTTGCAAACTATGCAAGGTCTTCAATTTTTCTAAGAGCCTTTAATCTTTCGATACCTAAGTCCTTTCTTAATATTCCTCCCTCCTCCATCCTCCCCTTCCCCCTCCGCCGACTGTAAACTGATCCCTTCCCTCAGATGCTCATTCATCAGTGCGTGCACCAAATGTCCTCCAACGTCACTGTCACAGCGTGCAGGACACACTGTGCTCCTGCAGGACGGCAGCTTCACTCTGTGATTAACTAACACTGAGTTTCCATAGCATGGGGCCACCAGGTCTCCAGTAGTCCGCCAGAACTGTGAGGAAGGCACAGGTCTTACCAAGGAATGATGTAGAAGGGTCTGATTTTAAAGCTAAGTCATTAGTAAACCGGGACATCCTAGGCAGTGCTGTAACCCCAGGAGCTCCGCTGGCCAAGTCCCCTGTGATGGGGACCCTGTGACAGGCTCACTGTGGCTCTGAACACCTGCACCATCAGCCAGGGTGCGGCCCCTCTAAAATCTCAGTTAATCCTGAAGAAAGCTGGCACGTAACCCCAGCCTCTGCAGTGCCAGGCTGGCTGGTACAGGGACTCAGGCTGGGGCTGGAGTATCCCGCCTCTGTGGCTCTTGGCAGCAGGCACCCGAGTGTCATACACGGGGCTGTGTAACTCCACAAAGGGGCACACCCAGATGCTACAGCTTTGGAGCCTTACCAAGCCCCTTGATCCTTGAGCCTCAGTTTCCTCGTCTATAAAAGGGGAAAATGAGAGTAACTACAAATCGGTTAGATGTAAAGCCCTTGACACACAGCAATTCTTAATGAGTGGGAACTGCTCGTTTCTCCCTTTGGGGCTGCACTGGGACCTGCACCTAGGTTCAGTGACAAGGACCAGGCTGACTGTCCTAGCTCCTACTTTCCTTCAGTTCCAGTCCTGGCAGGGTTGCATCCAAATGCCTTGTGCCTGAGCCCTGAGCTCCTTTCCACACCTATATCCGCTTTAACCCAGACCTCTGCACTCGTGTGGAACAGTGCACAGGCCACCTGTAACATCAGAGCCACCGTGGCCTCCTTTCACCTGTGTCCACCCTGCAAGGCAAAAGCAACCACGTCGATGATGCGCCCTGCCTGTACCTCTGGACAGCACTCTCGGTTCCCACCTGGGTAAAGTGGGGGTGGGGGCCTGCACAGCTTGAGGCGGAGGTCGCTCCTGGGGCAGCAGAGACACAGCCAGGCCTCAGGGAAGCCCAGCAGGCTCACCCTCTCCATGCCACCAGCTCACCAGTGGGACAGCCAGGCTGGCCTGCCGGGACCCAGGGCTGACCAGGCTTTACTCCTGTCCTCACGGGACGGAGGGACCTCCGAGCCCCACTTTGAGCCTCACGGTCCTGGGGCGCTGCCCTCTGACAGGTGGTGTGCAGAGGCTCCAGCGGGTACCACGCAAGCATGGGAGGCCCCTGCCTGGTGCCCCTACCCCACGCTGGGCCACCACTCAGAGCAGGTGTCGCCCCAGAGAATCGGGCCATTCATGGACGCACACACCTGACGCCGCCACTCTCAGAAAGCTGCATCTGGCTCTTTCCACACTAAGAAGAAAAGTGCTTTTTGGGAAAACTGCCAAAGTAGGATAAACCTTTTTCTGTACAGTCAGAAGAACTTGTGTTTCTAAAGACAGCACATTGGGTGTCTTCCTCCCAAGTCGCACCAGCGTAGATCCATACACTCCTTCTTATAAACTCAGTGATCCCTCCCTTCCCGAAGTGCATCTGCCTTTTGGGGAAGTGATTAGCGCATGTGTGTGGAGCCCTCAAGAATGGATCAGTGACCTTATAAAAGGGACTTCCAGCAGCCTTTCTGCCACTTGAAGAAACAAAATATTGGGAGTCTCCAACCCAGAAGAGACCCTCTGCCAGCCCAAGACCACCCTGGCACCGACCTCAGACGTCCAGCCTCCAGAATTAGAAGTAAATAAATTTCAACTGCTTAGGAGCCAGCCAGTCTATGTTTATTGAGATGGAACAAAGAGCTCAGAAAGGACCACCAGTCAGAATGAAGCCACCACAGGGCACTGTGACAAGCAGATGTGGGGGTGGCCTTTCCCACCAAAGCATCTGTCCATGGGCACCAGGACGCACCCTGCGAGCCAGTCATGGGGACAGAGCGAAGTTCACCCTACCCCTCACCCCCTGGCCAGCTCCTTCCAAAGTACTCGGTGACATCATCTTCCACGTTCTACCCCTGGGAAGCCCCAGGAGGCCTGGGCAGGCAGCCAACCTTAACCGGAACTTTTACCCTGCAATTTGCCTCCTGGGCTAAGCTCATTACTAGGCCACCTCTTTACCATGGGGCACGGCACACTCCGCAAGCAGAGGTCTCTGCAGATTTTAATGACTGATAAAGGATACTTAGCCTTGGACCAAAACAGCATGCACAGCGCCTTATTAACCACGCAGACATTCAGTAAGACTGGCAGAGCTCGAGGCAAAAGCGTTACGCACTGACATCATCCCCTGGAAGCGCCTACGTCCCGTCTCCAGATCCTCCCTACACTTGGGCGCCTTATGTTGTCCAACAACTACAAGTCGGGACCTTGCATGCTGGCCACGCGAGGTGGTCAGCATGGTTCACACTCAGCGCTCACGTCAGTCAGTGCCCCATAAGCAGCAAACTTGTTTTATAACCATGTGCTTTCAACGTGTGGCTCTGTCTGAGGAAGTCTCCACTATTGTACATAACTGAATATACAGACATGAACCAAACTACTCCATACCTTGCTAAGGGTTCATCTAGGGTGGAAGCCACTGTATGCTCCAGGGACCCGGAGCTGGGCACAGTGGTCCTGTTAAAATAAATCCACCTACACCAAGAGCTTAGCCAGGCACGGTGGCCACACATCTATAGTTCCAGCACTCTGGGAGGTGGGGGCAAGTGGATTGAGACTCCCTTCTTCTCTTCCTCACTTCCAAGTGCACAGGGCCAGCGTTTCTAAAGTGCCCTCTGCGCACAAAGGGTCAGTGGCCCCACATCCAGGAAGAGCAGCCAGCATCCAAAGCAGCTGCTCTGGCAGAGTCCTGGCTGCAGCAGCTGTGAGCACACCAGAGAGCAAGGGCCGAAGTGGGGACCATGCATGGACGGGACACTTTCATAGGCTCTTTTGCAAGGCGGCCTGTTCTCCTTAGCCTGGTGGGTGAAGCACCTCCCAGAGAGCGCTGGCCAGGGAGGGGAAGCGGCCAGCTAGGGTCCTAGAGCAGGTTGACCACAGCTCGAGGACAAGGCGAGGCGGGGGACACACTGGGGGGTTAGGCCAGGCCTGTGGAAGGCAGTCCCAGGCTGGGTCTGATTCTTCAGTGTGGAAAGGGGAAGCCCAGCTGCACAGCTCCACAGTGGGGACGGAAGTGATCGCACCCAGCCCCCAGGAAGCACGTTGTACCCCGCATCCTGCAAGGCAGCTCTTACAGGATTTGATGACCAAAGGAAAGGGCATTCACTGTCTACGGTAAAGGACTGAGGCTAGGGAATGACAGAGAGATGAAGACCAGAATATTCACACTCTATGTTAAGGATCAGATGATGAAAGACTCAGCTGTTTTCTCTGGGAGCAAAACACCAGTTTGCAGAGTGGGAAAGGATCTAGGCCCATCTTGCAGCTCACCAAAAGGCAATTTCCCAGCAGGCTCTGGTTCTCCCCCACCCCAGCTGTGAATGAGCTGGGGCACTGGAGGGCACAGCTCTCTTGCAGGTGTGGAAAGTGGGGGTGTCTGAGACCTTGATCACACAGGTGATGGACAAGCTGAGGTCATGATGACTTCATATCTGCTCCATCAGTTGTTATGATGACAAAAAACCCATAATAAAAGTAAATTGAGAGTGTGGTCTCAAGACACCTGCAAGCTTGTAATTTGCATGCTTCATTCTGTGCGTCTGTAGCCCACTGCCCAACCTTCCTTCCCCAGTGCGGTGGAACTGGGAGAGAGAGGGGGCTGCTCAGGGCAGGACCGTGGCTCCCCACGCCCCTAGACTTCACTAGGCAGGAAGCAGGCTTCGCAAACAGTACACACTCAATCAAGGCGGGTTGACTGAACTAAACAACTCCTTCACCAGGCCGGAGGGAATTGAAGGAGTTTTCCTTGCATGAACCCAAGCCTCCAATGTTTTCTACACACAATGATTAGTGAACACTCTGTCTGCAGCCCAGGAGAAGTGTAAGATCTTATGCTTCTTGGGTGGAACTCTCCATGCCCTGGTTCCTGCATCCCACCCACCCCGCATCACAAATAGACTCTTTTGCTCTGAAAATAGCATTCAGTTTATGCAGAAAAGGTAGTCCTAAAACATGTAGGATAATCTGTCATTTATAACTGATTAACTAGGGAGGTCGACTACGTGAAGGGACCCTCAAGGACAGAACTATGTCATGAGTTCTGTCCATGTGACACTCTGCCAGGTTCGGCATGGCGCCCGCCCAACCTGGCGCTAGACCCTAAAGACGACAGAGTCCCTTCAATACTAACTTCCGTGTTCTTCCAAGCCGAAATCGAACATCCTGCTTTTCGCGCATGTGCCAACATTCCCCCAATCAGCTGCCAATACGTCATACTGCCCGCCCCTTCAAACCCCACCCGCTGTCAAAGCCAATAAAAGCCCGCCACTTCTTTGTCTCAGAAGGATCTTGCAGTCTTCTGCAGCTCTCCTGTGCCCACAATAAAGACCTTTTTTCCTCTTCCTTCTCTTCCGCACCAAGGAAAAACCTTTCACTATGTATAAACCTTATCAAAATACTATGTTATCAAATCCTAGGTTTTCCTAAAGCACAAGGCACCTCTATGGGAGCATCCCACGGTCTTTCCTTCGCATCTCAACAGCCGCAAACTGCCGCGAGCCCAGCCCGCCAGGCTTGCTCTCTGTGTCCAGCAAGTCAGTTCTGGCAACACTGTTCAGGAACTGGCGAGCTTTAGAGCCGAGATCGCTGACATTCCTCTCGCAGGAGTCAGGTCGACTGTGCTCACGTGGGAAGGCACCTGTTGTGTCCCCAAGCCTGGGTGTTCACGGAGGAACACACACAGCTGTCCCTCCCTAGACCGGCAGGGTGGCCTTAGCTGCAGCCTGGGGGCGTGTGCATCAGCGCTGGGCTCCCTTGGCTTCCAGGGACCTCAGGCTTTCTCCCGCAGCGCAGGTGCCGATGAACGTGAGCTAGGCTCTTACTTATTCACTTGGCAACGGCTGCTTGTTAGCCCGAGGACAAAACCCCAGGGCACAGCTACGGAATCCCCGCTGGGGACAGCAGTGGGCTGGCTGGGCTCAATGGCCAAGCCGGGTGGGAACAGTCAGGCCAGCGCCCCCAGGTCCTGGGGCAAAGGGCACACGGCTGGTTTGCTTCCTGCAAGGGGAACCTCCGTCCAGCTAACCTGGAGCCGCACCCCAATAGAGACCAGAGCAAGTCAAACTCTTCAGGGGTCCCTGGGGTTTCCTCACACAGAATGGAAAATCCAACTGTCTTTAAGGATAGGAGGAATGGTTAGGGTTTTTTTTTTAAGACATCAAAAAAAAAAAAAAAAAACTATGAAAGTGATTTTAATCTGGCTGTGCTTTAGATTCCTGCTGATGAGCCAGGCAAAAAATCAAATTAAAATCAAAATACCAAGAGTTGTCAACTGGCCTGTTCAAATAAGATCAGTTTCTACACTGTTATAGGAGGGTCAAGAAAGCGATTGCCTGAATGTTTACAGAGAACACAAAGAGCACTTGGCTTCCTCAAGTTTACTTTTATTTCAAGGATTCTCATCAGACTTGCCAAATTCTGGAAAACCAAGGTGTGAGGTCACTTCAGTGCGTCTGGCTATTTCGAGCAGACAGACCTGTTAGCAGGGTTGGCTAACAGGCCAGGTATTCGTCCCTGCAGCCCAGCCTGGGGCACTGTCACCCTGCCAACCTGACAAAACCTCCTTCCCATCATGGTGGTGGAAGAGCCATAGGGATTGTCTATGGAACAAATTCAAACTCCTCTGATGTCGGATATGGTGGCATACACCTGGAGCCCCAGCTACCTGGGAGGCTGAGGCAGGAGGATTACTTGAGCCCAGGAGTTTGAGGCCAGGCTGAGCAACACAGAGGGACCTTATCTCAAAAGGCAAGAAAAAATGGCAGGGGGACTGACGGGGAGGTCACTGAACAGGTGCAGCCATAGCCCACCTGGCCACCCTGAAGGCACCTGCCCAGTTTCCAGGACATCTCTGAGTGTCAGGAAATCCAGAGCCAGCCCAGGGCTGAGAGCTGAGCGGCAGTAATGTACTCTAAGTCAGCCTCCTCCCGGAGGGCGCATATTGATCAAATGTGCACAACAGAAGCACCCAGGAGAAGCAGGTTGATTGATTTGTAAAAGTCGGGATCCAGAAAGGCTTTGTGGGACTGAGGAGATAAGCAGCCCTGGTGCTGCTACAGAACACACTGGACTCTTCCGGGGAGGGAGGGTGGAGACAACACGCAGGGGCCGAGCCAGGGCAGAGTGAGGGGAGGAAAAACCACTTAAAATCATAAGACTAGCTCTAGCCTGAACAGGAGAGCCTTGCGATCTAGTGTCAACCCAAGGAGCTTGGGCCAGTTCGTTTATGCTCCCAGCAGGCATTGGGAGGAATCAAGGTCAGCTGTCGCCTGTCCAAGGTGCTCCTGAGCCAGGCGGGAAGGCAGCAGGGAATCCACACCTGGGCCGGTGTTTAAGGCCAGGACAGATCAGGTGTGGAGGCGGCCAAGGAGAGGCGAGATTTGGAAGCCAGTCAGGACCGGCTTCTCGCACACAGGCAGAACAGGATGGGTCTTGGGTTTCCGCATAGGAGGGATTCTTAGGGGCAAACTCAGCCCAGGAAAGGAGCTGGCTGGAGCCATGGGACAGACGAGCTCCCAATCAGATGGCTAGGTCGTCTCCAGGAGGAACGGGACAGGGACCCTAAGGCCTAGGTGGACACGTCAGCCACACGTGTGAATGGGGCAGGGTGTCGAATGGTGACGGAGTACACGTGAGCACGCACGGCAGTGCAGCACGGGGCCAGGAGCCCCTTCCGGAGCTGAGGGCACACGGTCCCCGCCAGCACCCTCCTTGCATTTTTCTTTGAGACACGGTCTGCTTTGCCCAAGTTAGGCTCGAACTTGCTATTCTCCTGCCTCAGCCTCCCAGAGTTACTGGAACTACTGGCAAGTACCACTCAGCCAGAGGCCCCCGTGCCTGCCCATAGACTGAACCTTAGGGACATCACTCCTCTTTCTTTCAAGGTCACTGGATGGACTTGCTGGGGCTTTGGAAGAATGCCTTTATATGCTAAGGTCTTCTGAGCCACCTCCACATTTACTTTTCCTTAGAAAGCAACATGAGGGTCCTCTGCCCCAGCTTTATGGGGTGTGCAGCACAAAGACTGGAGAAGGCCAAACCCTGCCTGGAGGTGAATACCTCTCCCTTCCTGCAGAGCCAGGAGAGCCAGATGTCAACAGGAGCTAATTTAATTAGGGCCAGCAGGGAACCAGGCAGGGCTGCCTGCATCCAAGCTGGTGTGCAGGGACCTTCAGAAGGCTGCCCGCCTGGTAAGGACACCCGCACTGAAGGCTCCCCTCGGTGTCTCTCTCCTTTTGAGCCTGACCTTTCTCCGTACTGAAAAGGCCCTCTGCAGAAATGGATTTTGACAGCTCCAAAACAGCATGCGATTATTTATAGCAAATGTGGGATTGATGGGGTTTCACAAATCTTTATTTTCTATGAGTCTTTCAGATGAACCGTGGCCTACACTGAACAGCAGTTTAGGGAAACAAAGATTGATGCCTCTTCTCTTTCTCATCTATCCTGTTTCCTACCAAGGGCCTGAATTATCTGATTCTGTCCAGAAGCCTTTATCAAATGCCTGTTTCTTCCTGGACAACTGTGTATATTCCCTTATCAAAAGGTGAATGGGGACGGGATACCCCGCACAGCTGGCCTTGTCACAAATGAGGTCCAGGGAAGGGACGCCGCAGGGCGGCCAAATCCTACTTCAAAGGAAAGTGCAGAGTCGGCAGCATGCTGGCTTCACCCGCCCAAATCCTCCCACCATCCTGGCCTCGGTGCGGTGCCTCCCGATATTCCCACATTTGGTAGCTTTGCCACATTTGGAAATACTCATATCAAAATACTTACATTGGCTGATTTTATTCTTATCATTTTACATTTGCTCCAACCTGACTGCTGGTACCTTGAGGGCAAGTAACTATGGGGTGTGGCTGAAAAACACGGTGAATATTTAAAGTTTTAAAAAACTATCACAGTAAAAGACACATGGCCACCTCAAAAGACTCTTCTGTACTCTGAACACATTTATACCATCATCCCCGCCACTTTTCGAGGTAGTTCTGGAAATCCTTTCTTGAGTGAATTCAGCCATGCTATTGTGGCTGTCTTGATATCCTGATCCATTCCAAACATTTCTCTTTCATGGTCCTTTTGACTCTGGGGAGCGGCCAGTACCAGCCCAAATCACATGGTGCCAGATCTGGTGAGTACGGTGGCAGAGGACACACTGTGCTGCTGTTACAAACCTGCATTTCTGTGGGACGGCAATCGGCAGCAGCGTTCAGCATACTTTTTAAATTTTGTTTTGTTTCGTTTTTAGTCACACCTTATAAAGACTCCCACAAAAGAGAACTTCTAGAACTGCTTCAGGAAGTCACAAGAACAATGGGCAAAGTGTGTTGGAAGTGAAGTGTTTTGAAGAGGACTCTTGGGAACCTGTCTCTTACAGTGATGGTTTAATCGTTCACCACACTGTTTAATCACCTTGTCTTTCCTTCTTTGAAATCCTGTCAATGACTAGAACAGTACCCAGAATGTAGTAGGTGCCCAAGAAAATGCTTAAGCACAGCATGAACAACTCCACCGCCACAAGAAGTCCAGGAGGGGCGAGGGTGCCACTAAAGAGCCCCACAGCCGTCAAATTAACATTTCAGTTTGAGACCTTGTCAAAGCAGCAGCAGGGGTTGGGGATATAGCTCAGGGGTAGAGCACCTGTCTGGCAAGTGTGAGGTCCAGTACCAAAACAAAGAAACAAACAAACAAACAAACAAACAGTGATTGAATGGAACATCTTTAAAAGGGTCATTTAGCCAGGCATGGCAGCACATGACCATAATCCCAGCACTGGGGAGGCTGAGGCAGGAGGATTGTTGCAAGTTTGAAATCAGCCTGGGCTATAAGGTGAGCTCAAGGCCAGCCAGAACTGCATAGTGAGACTGTCTCAAAAAGACAAAAATGAAATAAAAATAAAAATAAAAAAAGCAGCAGCTGCTCAGGCCACATCAGGAATGAGGTCAAAAACCAAAGCCGAAATCTTAGGATCATTCAGAACACTGGCATTCTAACTTCTTTTCGGCAGCCTAATATTTTCCCCCCAAAACTAGATCTATGCCAAACCCCAACATATAAAAGATTAAGACAACTACAAATTTTATGAACTGGAATCTGTAATACTTTCTTGTACTTCAGTCACCTTCAGAGCAGGAATCTATTCTGACATCTAAAAGAAACGGGAGGCTAGAAGTTGTGGGTGACATTTCTAGTTCCAGGTCCATGCAGCATCTCATTGGTTTCTTTCTGTTCTGGTTGTAGAGCAGGGATGTAATTCCCACTGACAGAGATAAGTGGGTGCCTACAGGAGCCATCTGAAATATCTCAGGACCCAATTCGATTTAATAGATGGGGCAGGCACAGCTTAATTGCACAAAATCTACTTATACCAGGAGAATGAGTTAATCAGCACATAAGTAATCAACGCACAGGTCATCAGTGAGTTAGGCTCTTTGTATATATGTTGTTGTTTTTTTTGTTTTACTATTTTACTGTACCTTTAAAATACTTTGAGGCTGGGGATTTAACTCAGTGGCACAAGGAATTGCCTGGCAAGTGCGAGGTCATGAGTTCAATCCCTGATACGCAAAATAAATAAATAAATAAATAAAAAAAATACAGATGACCACAAAATCTATATATTTTATGTATAACACACATACACTTCTGAATTATGCCCCATATTACCTCATACGACCAACAATTCTACTCCTAAACACAATCCAAAAGAAACGCGAACTTATATCCACACAAAAACACAGGTATAAACGTTCAAAGCAGCACTGTTCAGGTAGCCAACAGGTGAACAAGCCTGAATGTCCACCAGCTCACTGATGAATGAAGAAAACGCAATGTGATTTCACCATAAAAAGGAATAAAGTACCGATCTGCTACAATAAGAATCCTGAAAATCCTATTTTAAGCCAAAGCAGCCAGACACCAAAGACCACACAGTGTACAGTTCCACTTATATGAAAGACCCACAAAAGGCAAATCCATAGATGGAAGCAGATTCCTAGGCACCCGGGATGGGAGATGGGAGGGAGCACGGGAGTGACCACTAATGACCACAGAGTTTCTTTCTGGGGTGATGAAAACCTTCCAGAATTAGCTAGTGGGGATGGCTGTACAACTCTGCGCATACACTAAAAACCACTGAGCAGCGTACTTTAAACAGACCGCACATGAAATGTATCTTAATAAAACTCTTAAAATACATGATACATAAAATATATAGAGAAATAATACACTTAGGAGAAAACATGGGGAGAATGAATACCACCTGTGGAACTCCTAAAGCCTTCGCAAAGATCCTCCGAGCTCGAGATGTGCTTTGGAAACTTTCGATGAGGTTTGTTGTCTTTTCACAACAGCCTTGGAGGCTGCAAGGTTGATTGCCCTGCCCAGGTCAGAGCTAGATGGTGGAGAACAGAATCTGGGGCCAGACCGTCTCCCTGCAAAGCCCAGCCTGTTCCTCGCTGGTGTGGCTTCAGTGGCCCCTCTGGGTGGCTCTCTTCCAGCTTTTGGCAGCAGTCACCCGGTTGGAGCTGAAGGCAGCCAACGTGGGCAAACCCTTGACAGAACGGGTCCAGCTCCTGACCTGCACGGAGCCTGCAGCGTTTCCCGCAGCTGCCCAGGGCGCCTTCCCCGCCAAACAACCGTCCGCTCTGCCTGACACACAGCACCATCACTGCGCCTGTCCACCAGCCCACGCGTCAGCCCTGCTCTCTGCACCTGCGGCACCGTGGTCTCCACACCCGCCACCCCTTCCCTGCTGGAAGACGTCCTTGCGAATGTCTCCCTTTCTTTAGAGGAACCCACAGCACCTTCAGTCATCCAAGCGGAAGACAATACCCCACGGAGGCTGCTCTGTCAGCGTCTGGAGGGTGGTTTAATTTTTTAACAGCTCACTCAGAGCCCTTTGAAGACGTATTATTAGTGCATCTGCCTCACTGTATGCATAATTAGCAACCACAGTTCTAATTACCAGGCTGTTCAAGAAAGATTTCCAAAGTGAATGTGTAACAGGAGACTGTGCTTAAAGCCACGGGAATAGCCACTCAGGTGTGATGTGGATTCCAAGGTGCTTAATGGACCCAAAGTCTACCTCGGGGGTCTGAAAGGCCCCTTCCCTTTGTGCCAGGGCTTTGGTGTGACACCTTATGGCCATCGTGGAAAATATCCTCCTCAACAAACAGGGAGCACATGGGACACACTGTTTTCAGAAAGCAACAGGCTAAAAATAAATGCAATCGACTACCATTTATCTTCTCAAGCATGTTTAATGATGTTATCATTTAAAGTCAGATCCTCAAACTGGGGTCCCTGGACCTCCTAGGGGTTCTGTCAACCTTCCAAAGTCAGACACAAGGTGTATGTGCACCTCTATCTCCATCTCCCTGTCCTTTCTAAAACGGACGGAATGATCCCAAGCAGAGATTAGGAAGCACTGCTGTGATGAAAAGGACAGGGCCCACAGGGGCAGCAATGGGGGAAGGGCAGGCTCCTCACTGGAACTGACTCAAGTGTGTCACTGAGGTGGTCACTGCCTTCATTCTCACCGTCAGTACCACACACATTAAAATCCACAGCTGTACGTGTCGGAGATTCAAAGCATCGAGGAATCTCAGACTTGGTTCCCATTTTCTGCAGCTCAAGACCCTGCATGAAGACAGGACCAACCCAGCTTCAAGACTCGGGTCAGCGCGCACAGGCTGGCGCTTGGAACGCAGGTGAACACAGCCTGGCGTGGCAGGAGCGTGAGGCTGAGGGAGCCATGGGAAGTCCAGATCCCAGGGTCGGAGGGTGCCCTGTGAGTACCCGGGGAACCTTGGTCTTTCCGTGGGGCCACTGTAGGGTCGGGAGAAATGAGTGGTGGGGACCTGGGGAAAAGCTCAGACAACAGTCCCCAAAGGAGGGATGAGGCCCTCCCAAAAGTGAGTCCCTAAAACCACAAGGAGAGAGACCACTCTGACTTACCAAAAGGGGGTCACAGAGTGGACTCTGTAAAGCTTCCCCAAGAAACAGAGAGGAGAATAGTGGATACCATGGAAAGGCTCACGGCACGGGGCACCCACCGCCACGGCACCCACATCCTCAGACTCCGAGTCATCACTCAGCCACGCGTTAGTCACTGGCCATTGCTCACTGGGCACCTACCATGAGGTGCTGGGCTCTCAAGGGTGACCAGGGATCAAGCCCTGTCCTCAAGGCGGCCTGGCAGGCAGATACAGGAAGAGGTGACTGTAGAAACTGACTGAGGCCTGGGGCCCAGGTGTTATGGGACTAGGAGGGAGGACCCCGGTCTAGCCCAGGGTGGGGCAGGAAGGAGCGAGAGAAGGCTTCCTGGGTGCTGTGCCAGGACAGATCCTGGAGGCCAGGGACCCCATGAGGTGGGCCTGGTCACACAGGTCACAGGTACACGCTAATCTCATCCCCACAGAGGACCCGCTGATACACCCTGCCCACACCCTCCCAGCCAACACTATGCTTCCGGAAGAGGCGGTCTCAATCTTCATGAAGTGGAGCAGCCCCTCCGCTTGGTCCCTGGTCCCTGCTCAGTCCGAACTTGCCCAGCGTCCTTTCAAACCCAAGTCCTCAGGCCTCAGGCCAGGCTCACTGCAATGTTGACCTGTGCCTGGGAGACCAGCTCTGAGCTTGGAGGCCTCGTCATCACCAAGAGCTCCTCTCCCAGGGTCCTACAACCCTAACAGCCTGGCTGCTGCCAGTAGAATAATAAAATACATATGGGGCACAATCAGACCCAAGGCCCAGCTATGTGCTGCTGGCCACCTGGGGTTGTGGCTGTGGGACCCAGAACCAGGTAAGGCTCAGGAGAGACCTTAGCCACCAAACTGACAGAAGACAGGTAGGGGAGGAAGGCAGGGGACTTGGTTCTGTGTGTGGTCAGACTGTCCGCAAACCGAGAGGGCTCTTAGGAAGGATGTCAGAAGGGAGCAAGAGCCGGCAGGCCCTGAGCACACTTACACTTCTCTCTGGAATAATTTGTACCAAGTATCGCACCAAGGGCTTTATTAACATCTTCAGACTCCCATTTTATAGATGGAGAAACTCAGGATTCAACTCGGCTGCAGAGTGGAGGAGAAGCAAAGCTTCTGCCTTGTTTTCAGGGAAGCTCCTTTGGCTTCCAAACAACTTCAAAGTTTGTTTCTCATTTGAAAGTTATCAAAGAAAGAAAAGCCTTCCACAGTGAAGAGGAACAACCTGGCTGCTAAATAAACCTGCGAACCTGCTTTGGGCTCGCCGGGATACAACTCCTGGAACCCCACAGCTCTGTGCACGTGAAAGTTAACTGCTTTTCAGGCAGAGAGGGCTGGGTTCCATGCTAAATCATTGAAAGTCAGGTCTCAGGTGACCAAGGTCTATTGGAGGCAATATGTCACTGATAACTGACAACTGTGCTGGGGACCCTCGGGTGCAGGTCTGGGGAAGGAGCCACACAGGCTGGAAGAGTGGCAGAAGGCCTCCTTCAGCCCCGACCTCGGCATGGCCACGCTCCTTGTCCGAATGTCCCGGGAGAAGATACACATGGCAGAATCCCCTTCCTCCCCCAGGCCACATGACACACACAGCATCTGTGCCCCTCATTTTGGTCATTCCTCGGTGGACACCTGGGTCCCTTCCACCTTTTGGCCACAGTGAATCGTGGTATTGTGAACACAGCTGTGCAAACTCCATGCCTGTTTCCTGCGCTCTGGGAGGGCAAACTGGCCATCAGTCCGTCGGCTGCCCAGGGGTGGGAAGGCCCTGCGTGGCCCTGAGGAGCCACAGCCCACTGCCTAGTCCTGCTCACAGCTGCTAGTGCTGCCCTGGGAGGCGTCAGCCCAGCTTCAGGGTGTCTACAGGAACCTGCCTGTTGGGTTTGCTTGTTCGGGGTACTGGGGATGGAACCCAGGCCTTCGCATGGCTTCAGCATGGGTTCACACTGAGATATATTCCCAATACTACTACCACCCCTTTTTGAGGCAGGGTCTCACTAAGATTAAGTTCCCCAGTCCGGGCTTGAACTTTGAGATCTCCTGCCTTAGACTCCCAGAGTGCTGGGATTACAGGTGTGCATGACCACACCTGACTGGCGGTTACCTGTAAGGATGGGAATGGACCAAGGACGAGAATTCCTACTGGCCTCAGTCTCCTTCCATGATGACCCTGGACCATGGCCCAAGGCTGCCTCCTCCCCTCAGTGAGGTGGAGCCACCTCCCAAGATCCCCAAGGGAGCACCCATGGGTTCCAGCAAGCCCTCACTTAGAAAGGGATATGCAGCTGCCCATCTTCCTCCCACAGCTCCATGCACACAGGCTGCGGCCCTCCACCTCCACCCCAGACCCAGCCTCCTTCACTGGGTTCCCTAGGTCTAGGGCTCAAACTCATTTTGCATGCACAACAAATGCCTTTTGAATGACTGAATGAGCCAAAATACTCAGCACCCCAAGAACCTCTAAAATAATTAGCACCAAGTTAGCACCATACAAAATT
The DNA here is from genome assembly GCA_004363535.1 of Dasyprocta punctata. Lineage (NCBI taxonomy): Eukaryota > Metazoa > Chordata > Mammalia > Rodentia > Dasyproctidae > Dasyprocta > Dasyprocta punctata. The sequence continues at coordinate 72,757 of RJWM01001906.1, read as the reverse complement.
ACAATCAATACAATCTAACCCGTACCATTCCCATATGGAAGGCACCATGTTAGTTCTTTTGAAGTATATTTTAAACAACCTAATAAAACTGTTAATTAAAAGAGAGAGAGAAAGAGACAGACAGACAGACATCTGGTAAATAAAACAGGCCCAGAATTTTCAAACAGCTTTTGAAAAAACTGGTCCACAGCTGGACCATGCAGAGCCTGCCGATTCTCCACGGGTCATTGCGGACAGCCCGAGGGGCCGGGGCCTTCGGCACATGTTGGGGTGTGATGCGTGACGTGGCCATGCTAGTTTCCAGCCGTGTAAGAGCAAAGATTTGAGAAGTCTCCAGAAGAAGCCTAAACATTTTCACTCTTTATAATTAAAAAAGATGCAGAGTTGAAACCAGCATTAGGCAAACATAAAAATATTAGCGCATACTCCCAGGAGACGAGGGGAAATGACTTCCGCCAATGGTCATCGCAGGACCACTTTATCCAGTGAATGAAACACAACGCAGTGAGCAAAGGATCTGGTTTCTATTTCCAGCAGTGCTGCCCCCACTGCCCCCACGCGGGTGCAGTCAGTGAGAGCCAGCTGGGACTCCTGGTTTGCTTTGCTAGAAAATGGGGCGCTGCCCTCCAACTGCTCTAAGACAGAGAAATCACGCTTGGCACGGGTACTCATGACACCCTGACTTCCAGCAAGAGCCACTGTCAGAACTCAGAATGCCCCCATGAACGCAGCTTGGGGCAGCTACTCAGTCACATGCAGGACGATCTCAGTAAGAGGGCGGGCACTGAGCAAAGGAAACGTACTCAAAAGGTACACGCAGCCCGGCCTCGAAAGAACACACACACACACAAAACACAACTGGCAGAATCTAACCCATGTGTACACACAGCTTACCCTAAAATATTACCTGGCCATCTCTGGGTGGTACATTTATGGGTAATCTGAATTTCACTGTTTGTTTTTTTTTTCCTTTCCTTCCTAAATCTGTTTTGTATAGCAGAGAGAAAAGGTTTCAAAAAAGTGACGGAAGGGCTGAGGCAGGAGGATTGCAAGTCGGAAAGCAGTCTGGGCAATTTAACAACTTAGGGAGACTCTACCTCAAAATGAAAAATAAAAAGAGGCCTGAGGATGTAGCTTAGTTTGAAGGCCTTGAACTCTGTCCCAGTACAAAAAAAAAAAAAAAAAAAAAAAAAAAAAAAAAAAAAAAAAAAAAAAAAA